>PVKV010005061.1:68795-120252 GCA_004027835.1 Alouatta palliata | reverse complement strand
CATCCTGGTCAACGTGGTGAAACCCCGTCTCTACTAAAAATACAAAAATTAGCTGGGCGTGGTGGCACGTGCCTGTAGTCCCAGCTACTCGGGAGGCTGAGGCAGGAGAATTGCTTGAACCCAGGAGGCGGAGGTTGCAGTGAGCCGAGATCGCGCCATTGCACTCCAGCCTGGGCAACAAGAGCGAAACTCCGTCTCAAAAAAAAAAAAAAAAATTTTTTTAAGAGATGGAGTCTCTCTCTGTTGCCCGGGCAGTAGCTACTTTGCACTCTAGCACGGCCAACAGGCACACTCTAGCTACCGGTACAATCACTGCACACGACAGCCTTTTTGTAGAGATAGGGTCTCATTACGATGCCCAGGCTGGTCTTGAACTCCTGGCCTCAAGAGATCCTCCTCTGCCTTGGCTTCCCAAAGTGCTAGGATTTCAGGCATGAGCTACCACACCTGGCCTCTTACTTTTTACAGACCTAGGAAATTTGGCAGGGTTCAGTGGCTCACACCTGCAATCCCAGCACTTTGGGAGGCTGAGGTAGAAGGATCACTTGAGGTCAGGAGTTCAAGACCAGCCTGACCAACATGACAAAACCCTGTCTCTACCAAAAATACAAAATTAGCCAGGTGTGGTGGCTCATGCCTATAATCCCAGCTACTTGGGAGGAGGAGGCAGAGGTTGCAGTGAGTGACAAAAGCGAAAGTCCATCTCAAAAAAAAAAAAAAAAAAAAAAATTTCACTATAGATATACAGCACAATCTGTTACCCACTCATCTACTGATGAGCACTCGGGTTGCTTTCACCTGTGGCTACTGTGAAGAATGCTGCTGTGAGCACTGGAGCACACATATTTGCTCAACTTCCATTTCTTTTTTGTAGAGATAGGTTCTTGCTACATTGCCCATGCTGGTCTTGAACTCCCGGCCTCAAGTAATCCTCCTGCCTTGGCCTCCCAAAGTGCTGGGATTCCAGGTGTGAGTTACTGTTCCTGGCCCTATTTTCGATTCTTCTGAATATAACCCTAGAGGTGGGATTGTTGGCTCCTATGGTAACACTCTGGGGTATTTTTATTAACGGCCATGCTCACTTTCTGCAGTGGCTGCACTATTTCACATTCCTCCCTGCAATGTCCAAGAGTTCCAATTTCCCTGCAGCCGCCTTGTTTTATTTTTAATAACAGCCACCCTAGTAGGTGTGAAAGGCTATCTCATTGTGGTTTTGGTGTGTGTTTCTCTGATGATTCATGATGTTGAACATCTTTTGTGTTTATTGGCTATCTGTATATCTTCTTTGGAGAAATGAGGATTCAAGTCCTTTGCCTATTTTTTAATCAGGTTTTTTGTTATTGAGTTGTAGGAGTTCTTTATATGTTCTGGATATTAATTTCTTATCTGATACATGATTTGCAAATAACCCCATTCTGTGGATTATCTTTTTACTCTCTTGACAGTGTCCTTCGGTGCACAAACAATTTCTTTTTTTTTAGACAGAGTCTCACTTTGTCACCCAGGCTGGATGGAGTGCAGTTTCTCAGCCTCTGCAACCTGCGCCTTCTGGGTTCAAGCGATTCTCCTGCCTCAGCCTTTCAAGTAGCTGAGATTACAAGCATGCACCATCACGTCTGGCTAATTTTTATGTTTTTAGTAGAGATGGGGTTTTACCATGTTGTCTAGGCTGGTCTTGAACTCCTGGCCTCAACTGATCTGCCCACCGTGGCCTCCCAAAGTACTGGGATTACAGGTGTGAGCCACCGCGCCCGGCCTAAAACTTATTTATTTTGACACGGAGTCTCGCTCTGTCACCAGGCTAGAGTGCAGTGCGCAATCTCAGCTCACTGCCACCTCCGCCCACTGCAACTTCTACTTACTGGGTTCAAATGATTCTCCTGCCTCAGCCTCCAGAGTAGCTGGGACTACAGGTGCGCACGACCGCACCCAGTTAATTTTTGTATTTTTTAGCAGAGACGGGGATTCACCATGTTGGCCAGGATGGTCTCGATCTCTTGACCTCGTGATCTGCCTGCCTTGGCCTGGGTTGGGATTACAGGCGTGAGCCACCTCACCCAGCATATTTTTTTTTGAGACAAGGTCTTGCTCTGTTGCCCAGAATGGAGTGCAGTTGGCTTGGTCATGGCTCACTACAGCCTTGACTGACCTCCCAGACACAATGCAACCTCGGCCTCCCGGGTTCAAATGAGTCTCCTGCCTCAGCCTCCCGAGTAGCTGGGACTACAAGTGCACATCTCCACGCCCAGCTAAATTTTGTATCTTTAGTAGAGACGTGGTTTCACCATGTTGGCCAAGATGCTCTCTATCTCTTGACCTCATCGTCTGCCCACCTTGGCCCAGGCTCAAGCAACCTCCCACCTCAGCTTCCTGAGTAGCTGGGGCTACAGGTTGCGCCATCAGGCCTGGCTAATTTATTATTTGTAGAGACGAGGGTCTCACTTATTGCCCAGGCTGCTTTCAAACTTCTGTGCTCATGTGATCTACCCGCCTTGGCCTCTCAAAGTGCTGGGATTCAGGTGTGAGCCACCATGCCCAGCCTAAAAGCTTTTAATTTGGATGAAGTACAGTTTAGTTTTGCTTTTGCTGCCCGTGCTTTTGCTGTCATATGCAAGAAATAACTGCTAATCTAATGTCAAGATGTTCCTCTGTGTTTTACAAAGTTTACAATCTTAGCTCTTAACTTGAGGTATTTGATCCATTTTTGTATATAAAGGCCCAATTTCAGCCTTTTAAATGTGAATTGTCAATAGAATGCAGACAGAAAGAACCCCATTTTTTCTTCCTCCAGGCTGGCCTTCTCTCTTTAGAGCCCTGGAGATGTAAAGCCTTTCATGGAGCCAACTGGGAAAGCAGAAGGTCCCAGCTCTGGCCCTGAAGTAGAGTACAGATTACTGAGACTGGTGAGATTGGACACACTGGCTTAATAACTGGTACATGTCCACACATACACGTTTTTTCTCTAAGCCATTTGAAAGTAAGCACAGCCGTCATGGAAGTTCACCTCCAGATAACTGCAGGCCTCTGCTTTAAAAAGGACATTCTCCTCTATTACCATATCATTATTGCTAAAAAATTAACAGTAATTCAAATATTATTTAAATGTAAATGTTACCAATTAGTCCTAAAATGTCTGTTTAATCTTTTTACACCCTAGCCAATCCAAGATCAATGTTCTCATGTACTGAATTTAGTTATTTCTCTTTAGTCTCTTTTTAGATTTTTTATTTTGATTTTTTTTCAGATGGAGTCTCGCTCTGTTGCCAGGCTGGAGGGCAATGGCACGATCTCAGCTCACTGCAACCTCCACCGCCTGGGTTCAAGTGATTCTCCTGCCTCAGCCTCCTCCCGAGTAGCTGGGATTATAGGCATGCGCCACCATGCCCAGCTAATTTTTATTTTTTTAGTAGAGTCGGGGGGTTCACCATGTTGGCCAGGATGATCTCAATCTCTTGACTTCATGATCCGCCCGCCTCAGCCTCCCAAAGCACTGGGATTACAGGCGTGAGCCATGGTGCCAGGCCTTAATTTTTGTTTTGAGACAGGGTCTTATTTCCATTGCTCAGGCTGGAGTGCAGTGGCACGATCTCTGCTCACTGCAACCTCTACCTCCTGCCTTAGGTTCCCAAGTAGCTGGGACTACAGGCATGTACTACCGTGCCCAGCTAAATTACTTTTCATTTTTATAAAATAGAGACGGGGTCTCGCTATGTTGCCCAGACTGGCCTCCAACTTCTGGGCTCAAGGGATCCACCTGCTTCAGGCTCCCAAAGTGCTGTGATTATAGGTGTGAGCCACTGCACCTGGCCAACCACAATTTTTTGTTTTTCTATCAGCAATTTTTTTAAAGATTCAAGTCCAAAAACATGTTTCACATTCTGGTTTTCCCTTATTGTTTTCTCATGGTTACAGTCACATTAAACAATTTTTATTAAGAATATGGCTGGGTGCGGTGGCTCACATCTGTAATCCCAGCACTTTAGGAGGCCAAGCTGGGTGGATCACTTGAGGTCAAGAGTTTGAGACCAGCCTAGCCAACTTGGGGAAACCTCATGTCTAGTAAAAGTACAAAAATTAGCCAGGCACAGCGGCGTATGCCTGTAATCCCAGCTACTCCGGAGGCAGACAGAGGAGACTCACTTGAACCTGGGAGGTGGAGGTTGCAGGGAGGAGAGATCATGCCACTGCACTCCAGTCTGGGAGACAGAGCAAGACCATGTCTCGAAACAAACAAAAACAATATGACTATATAGTTAAGTCTGTATGCTTCTTGTTGCCTCAGAGCAGGAGACATATAATTTCTCCCCAGTACTGTGGAAGCTAAGTTTGGTCACTTGGAGGTAGCAATTGCTGAATCTTTGCAAAGACACTTCTCCCTTGTACTTAAATAATCTACAGGGCCATACTTTGAGATCATGTGAATAGCCTGCTTCCCAGTGATGTTACTTCTACAGGTTTGAGCATACAGTGGCAACTGCCAGAATCATTCATCACACTAAGGGTTACAAAATAGTGATTTTTCTAATTCTACCATTATTTTTACATTTATCAGCTGGCATTCTTTTGTAAAGACAAACTTCTCCCTTTCCTTCTTTTACTTGTTTCATGTGAGCAATATTCACACACACATAATATGTATTTATTTTTGCTTGAGACAGAGCCTCACTGTTACCCAGGCTGGAGTGCAGTGGCGTGATTCTGGCTCACCACAATCTCTGCCTCCAGGGTTCAAGCAATTCTTCTGCCTCAGGCTCCTAAGTAGCTGGGATTCCAGGCACCCGCCACCATGCCCAGCTAATTTTTGCATTTTCAGTAGAGATGGGGTTTTGCCATGTTAGCCAGGCTGCTCTCAAACTCCTGGGCTCCAGTGATCCACCAGCCTTGGCCTCCCAAAGTGCTGGGATTACAGGCATGAGCCACCACGCCTGGCCAAAAGTCAGTTAAGAAAGTAAACTCAGGTATTTATTTTGAGTACCACTATAGACTTAAACGTTTAATTTACTGTCATAAACTGTTATCATCATACTTTTTCATGGTCCAATTATGCTAATGGTGGCCAGTGAGCACCTCTTTGACTGGTTCCTATGTTCTTTTTTGTTGTTGTTGAGACAGGGTCTTGCTCTGTTGCCCAGGCTGGAAGAGAGTGGCACCACCATAGGTCACTGCAGCCTCGACATCTTGGGCTCAAGCAATTTTCCCACTTCAGCCTTCCCAGTAGCTCTGACTACAGGCATGCGACACCATGCCCAGCTGAGTTTTTGTGTGTGTGTGGAGATGCACTCTCACTACGTTGCCCAGGCTGTCCTCAAACTCCTGGGCTCCAGTAATCATCTTGCCCAAGCCTCCCAAAGTGTTGGGATTACAGGTGTGAGTGGTGTCACCATCCCTGACCTACGCTCTTTTTAATATAAATCTATTAGTCTTTGAGCACTTCCTCGTCTTCTGACACAAGTTATTCCAGTTGAATCAGCACAAAATAAAAACAAACAATAAGGCTGTGAGTGTGGACAGTGATGCTATTAAGAATTTCCTATGACACGCTAGGGGATTATTAATTTTAGGAGTTGGGAGGTAGGAGTGGAGAGTAGGGGGTCTTCTGTCTCAAAAGGTTTTCAACAGACGAAAGGCATCTATCATGAGAAAACATCCCTCAACGAATGTATATTGGCAAGAAAGAAAAGTGTATGCTTAGCCTGAAACTTTAAAGGCCCAACTCCTATTGTTATTTAATAGGCATGCAGGTGGAGATCAGAAGTTTAAATCTTGTTTGGTTACTTTAGATTGTGATTAAACAGACTTACAAATAGTTCTTTCAGCAAACTTACTTTTAAGAAGAGAAGTCTGGGTATGGATTAGTGAGAGACGCACAGAGCAAACAAAAATGGAGGTGATTATTAACCCTTGGGGAAGCAAGAGCTGGAGAAGAAAGGAAATGTAATTCAAAGCCTACTTCTTGGTTCGTGTAAGCAATATTCACACAGGCATAGGAATACATACACTGAATGATGCTTCAATCAATTTAATATTCTATTGGATATAACAGTTATCATGAGGGATTGAGGGAGAAACAAAGTATCTGTAGGGCACGGTGGCTCACACCTGTAATCATCGCACTTTGGGAGGCTGAGGCAGGTGGATCACGAGGTCAGGAGTTCAACACCAGCCTGGCTAAGATGGTGAAACTACAAAAATCAGCTGGGTACGGTGGCAGGTGCCTATAATCCCAGCTACTCAGAAGTCTGAGGCAGGAGAATTGCTTGAACCCAGGTGACAGAGGTTGCAGTGAGCCAAGATTGCTCCACTGCACTCCAGCCTGGGCAACAGAGTGAGACTGTCTCAAAAACAAACAAAAAATCCCAAAGTATATACCTGTGAGTTGGAGATAAGAGAGCAAAATTACATCTAGAACTATTCAAACTCAAGAAAGCAATATGTGCATTATACAGTTTAGAAATAATAAATGCCAGAAGGCTGGGTACAGTGGCTCACGTCTGTAATTCCAGCACTTTGTGAGACCAAAGTGGGTGGATCACCTGAGGTTGGGAGTTTGAGACCACCCTGGCCAACATGGTGAAACCCCGTCTCTGCTAAAAATACAAAGATTAGCTGGGTATGATGGTACACATCTGTAATCCCAGCTACTTGGGTAGCTGAGGCACGAGAATTGCTTAAACCTGGGAGGCAGAGGTTGTCACGAGCCGAGAATGCACCGTGCACTCCAGCCTAGGTGGCAAAGTGAGATCTTGTCTCAAAAAATAAATAAAGGTCTGCTGTGGTGGCTCATGCCTATAATGCCAGCACTCTGGGAGGCTGAAGCGGGCAGATCACCTGAGGTCAGGTGTTCGAGAGCAGTTACACCAACACAGTGAAACCCTGTCTTTACTAAAAATTTTAAAATTAGCTGGGTATAGTAGTATGTGCCTGTAATCCCAGCTACTCAGGAGGCTGTGGCAGTACAATTGCTTGAACCTGGGAGGCAGAGGTTGTAGTGAGCTGAGAGCACACCACTGTACTCCAGCCTGGGGGACAGAGTGAGACTCTGTCTCCAAAAAAGAAAAGAAAATGGGCAAGAGACACAAACAGGCAATACACACGAGAAATAAAAACGTACTGGGCGCCGGCACCGTGGCGCATGCCTGTAATCCCAGCACTTTGGGACGCTGAGGCTGGTGGATCACTTGAGGTCAGGAGTTTGAGATAAGCCTGGCCAACACAATGAAACACCATCTCTACTAAAAATACAAAAATTAGCTGGGCGTGGTGATGGGCACCTGTAATCCCAGCTACTCAGGAAGCTGAGGCAGGAGAATCTCTTGAACCCAGGAGACGAAAGTTGCAGTGAGCCAAGATTGGGCCATTGTACTCTAGCCTGGGCAACAAGAGTGAAACTGTCTCCAAAAATTAAAAAAAAAAAAAAAAAAAAAAAAAAAAAAAAAAAAAAAAAAAAAAAAAAAAAAAAGAAAAAAGAAAAATAACAAACAAAAAAGTATAATGCTAATTCTAATTGTACCAAGTACCTGAACCTGCAAGCTCAAAACTGAACTCATTATTTCATTCAATGAATATCTGAGCACCTACTAAGTGCCCGGCATGGTGCCAGTTCCTGGCACAAAGATAGTCAATCTTGAACTTGAAAGGTATGTGTTTGTGGATCTGCAAATACGTTTCTGCTTTATATGTCATATTAAGCACTAGTAAGAGTCAGTCACTAAACTAAGAACTTTATATACATTACCAAACTGTCATTCAATTAATGTTTACTCAGCACTTATTTTTTGACACTGTACTGTTTTTGTCTATAGACAGACAAATAGGCCGGGCACAGTGCCTCCCGCCTGTAATCCCAGCATTTTGGGAGGCCAAGGTAGGCGGATCATTTCAGGGCTGGAGGTTGAGACCGTTCTGGCCAGCATGGTGAAACCCTGTCTCTACTAAAAATACAAAAATATGAGCTGGGTGTGGTGCCATGTGCCTGTAATCCCAGCTACTTGGGAGGCTGAGGCATGAGAATTGGTTGAACCCAGGAGGCGGAGGTTGCAATGAGCTAAGATCATGCCACGGCATTCCAGCCTGGGTGACAGAGACCCCGTCTCAAAAAAAAAAAAAAAAAAAAAAAACATTAGCCAAGCATGGTGGTGTGCACCTGTCATCCCAACTACTTGGGAAGCCGAGACAGGAGAATCGCTTGAACCCGGGAGACGAAGGTTGCAGTGAGCTGAGATTGCACCCCGAACTATAGCCTGGGGGACAAAGCGAGAAACTGTCTCAAAAAAAAAAAAGACAAATACAAACATGTTCCCTTCCCTCATGAAGTTCACAATCTCGTGGTGAAGACAGGCATGAGTCAAAAGAGCACAAACACATAGGAAGGAACATCACCACACAGCGCTGTAAATGCACAAAAAGTGAGGACGGCCCAGCTGAGGCTCAGGGAGGGCTTTCCTCAAGAAAGATCTAGCTAATCCTGAAGGACGACAGAGGGTAATTAGTTCACAGGGCAGGCTGGGATAGAAAGGAACCAGGAAAAGCACTTCAGGCATTTTCCATCAAAAAGAGGTGTTACCGGGCCAGGCATGGTGGCTCAGGCCTGTAATCCCAGCACCGTGGGAGGCCAAGGTGGGAAGACTGCTTTAGCCCAGAAATTTGAGACCAGCCGGGACAACATAACAAGACTCCATCTTTAAGAAGAAAAAGAGAGAGATTTCTTCAGAGCAACTGACAAAACAGAACATTTTTCAGATCAAAATTCCCTTGTTAAGGCTTCTATTTACTTACTGAAGAAGTGAAGAGGAGTGAAGAAAGATACCGCTCAAAGTCTCTGCTGTAGAAATTGTGACCTGAACAGACGTCGGGAGTAAAGACCACTTTTGAAGCAGGTATGATTTCCACTCAGCCACAGGCAGCTCCATGCTGCTTTAGAGCTATAAAATGAATAAGAAAATGGGAATCTTACAAACGCACAATTTAGAAAATCAAGATTTCATTCAAGGAAGCCTGAAGCAATACAATCAGTTCTTGTAGTCTTTTTCCACAACCCACTAAGGAAGGATCTCTATTCTCTCACAGCAATTCACTCAACACCCTTCCATTCAGAAACATTTACTGAAAGACTGCTTTATCACAGGCACCGCACAGGTGATGGTAATACAAAGATGGAGGACTAGATAGCTACCATCTGTGTGCTCTTAGATCCCCCAGTGTCTTTGTGTGTTTGTGAGACAGCATCTGTCTTTGTCGCCCAGGCTGGAGTGCAATGGCATGATCTCAGCTGACCTCAACCTGAGCTTCCTGGGTTTATGCAATTCTTTAGCCTCAGCCTCCCAATAGCTGGGAGTACAGGCGCACGCCACCACACCTGGCTACTTTTTGTATTTTTAGTAGAGACCGGGGTTTCACCATGTTGGCCAGGCTGGTCTCGAACTCCCGACCTCAGGTGGATCCGCCGGCCTGGGCCTCCCAAACAGCTGGGATAACAGGCCTGAGCCACCACGCCCGGCCTGATGCCACCTGGTTTCTCAAGTCTGAAACCTGAGACAGATTCAGATTTTCCTTTCTCACTCAGCCCAGCAACTATTCAATTAACAGCTATTTCTCTCATAGTTCAGCGTCCTCTTTGAACCCACAGGCCATTCCTTCGCTTGAAGTCCTCACCATCTGTTGTCTGGTATTCTTCCCAGAGGGTCGTAATTAGTGTCCCTGCCCTTGGGACCACTCCCACTCTGAATCCAGCCTCCAACACTAAGAAGTCAATGTTCTGCCTTAAATTCATCAGTGCTCCTCCTAGCATCCGGGAGGCCCAGGTCGAACCCGTCCTCATTTACCCCTTGGCTGACCTTCTAACTCTAGGCCTCACTTCTCCCTCTGCACCCCTGCATACTCAGCCCCTCACTGCTGCCCCAGCTTGCCAGACTACCCCCTATCTCCGTTGTTTTCACATAGGCTATTCACGCTTTGCGGACCAACCCTACCCTCGCTTATGGAGTCCACCTGGAAAATCCCCACACGTCTTCGACTGTGTGCATATAACACCTCCTTCAGGAAGGCTTCCCTGATTTCCCAGCTGTGATTCCAACACCCTTGGCCTCCCAGGTTCAAGCAATTCTCGTGCCTCAGCTACCCAAGTAGCTGGGATTACAGGAATGCCTCACCACACCCAACTAATTTTTGTATTTTTAGTAGAGACGGGGTTTCATCATGTTGGCCAGGGTGGTCTCGAACTCCCGACCTCACGGGATCCACCCACTTTGGTCTCACATGGGATTACAGACGTGAGCCACTGTGCCCAGCCTTCTGGCATTTATTATTTCTAAACCGTATGATGCACATATTGCTGTCCCACGTCCACCTCGAGGTAGGGCTACTCACGGCGTAAAGCGCCCCCACAGACTGTCCTCTCCTTCGAAGACCCCCGCAGGTGCTCAGCTCAGGGTCTGGCCCGGGCGGGAAGTCAGCCCCGCGCCGCTGAAGGAAGGAGCCGAGTCACTGCTGCGACCACATTTAGCAGCAGAGGTCTCAGGGAGCAGCTCTAACCCCTGGGCTACCAACCCGAGCACCCGCCACACACCCAGGCGCGAACGCCTCCGAACTTCGGCTCTCAGGCGCCCGGAACTGGGCCCGGAGCTCCCTCCCCGCGCCCGCGCAGCTCCAGGCGCACCACTCGTCGCGTCGCCCCGCCCCGCCGCGTCCCGCGCCCAGCGCCCAGCGCCCCGCGCCCCGCGCCAGGCCTAGCTCGGGACCGCGGGAGGGTCACGTGGGCCGCGCCTCGGCCAATGCGGCGGCTGCGCAGCGCCCGGGCCCGCCCCTGTGCCGCGCGCACGTCGGGGACGGGAGCGGCGCGCGCAACTCCTCGGGCCAATAACTGCGCAGCGCGCGGGACCTGGGGCGGTGGGAAGCTCGGGCTGCCGCGGGGTTCGCGCGGAAGTCGGTGCGGCGGAGCCATGGTCGGCCAACTGAGCGAGGGGGCCATTGCGGTGAGGAGGCGCCGGGGGCCGGGCCGGGGTATCGGGGTGGCTGCGGCCCCGGAGCCTCGAGTGGGGAGGGGGAGGGGAGCCGGGGGTGAATGCGAGGGAGGAGTGGGGGGGCGGTGGGGGACCGCGGGGCGCCCCTCCAGTTATCACCCCTCCTCAAAATATTCTTCCGATCGTCTTTGAAACATGCTCACGTTTTTCCTACTTAAGGACTAACTAAATAAACACTTACCTTTCTTCCGTCTGCCACCTGCGGCCAAGCTCCTACTTGTCTGGTTTCAGCCACTCCTTTCCTCGCCTCTCATGAACTCTTCAGCCCACTCCAGCCATCCCCGTGATCGCTGTCGGAAACTCTGGCTGAAGTTACCAGTGGCCTCCAATTTGCCAAATCCAGCAGTTTTCCGTTTTCGGCTTACCTGAGTTCTCAGCAGCGTTTGCGTTTGAGCACTGTTTCCTTCTGCTCACACTAAAACACTGAGTGTTAGTGGCTCGGCTTGGCGTGTCTTTCCCCGTCTTATTTGCAGGCCCCTCTTTGCAAATTTTTATTGACTCCAGGCTCCCTCCAGGCCCTCTTGACTCCCAAGGCAATTTCTTTTTCTTTTCTTTTTTTCTTTTCTTGAGACGGAGTCTTACTCTGTGACCCAGGGTGGAGTGCTGTGGCGCGATCTGGTTTTACTGCAACCTCTGCCTCCCGGGTTCAACTGATCCTCCTGCCTCAGCCTTCCAAGTAGCTGACTACAGTTGTGCACCACCACACTTGACTAATTTCTGTGTTTTTATTAGAGATGGGGTTTCATTCACTATGTTGGCCAGGCTGATCTCGAACTCCAAACCTCCAGTGAACTGCCCGCCTCGGCCTCCCAAAATGCTGGGATTGCCGGCGTGAGCCACCGTGGCTGACCCCAAAGCAATTTCATTACCATCTATTAATATATGTCATTGCTCACAAATTTATACGGAGCCACCTTTACTCTAAAAGACACACTTCTGTAATCTATCTGCTGATTCCATGCTTCAGAGGCTTTTAAGTTCAATATACACATCCCAAAGCAAATTCGTTATCTTCCAAGTCTGGGCCTCTTGATCCCTATCTCCGTGAATGGCACCATTATCTGTTCAGTTCAGTGCTAACCTGAAATTGAGAAATCATTCCTTCTGCATTCTGCATCACCTGGCGTCCAGTCCAAGTGAAGTGACCTCCACGTGGATCTCTCAAGACTGCCTGCTGCTCTCCATCCACGCGGGCACCATCATCTCCTAACTGGACTGCTCACTTCCACTCTGCTTGCGTTCCGGCCACCATTCCCATCCCTAGCATATTTTCAGCCTGTTCTCTCTTCCTCTCCAGTCACCCCCACGTTTTTTTTTTAATTTAGATTTCTGGTATATTGCATACTCCTACCTTCTTCCATGGGGCCTTTGAACATTCTTTTCCCTCTGCCCACTGCCTGGGTGGTTCACTCCTCCCCACGCTGGCAAACACAGTCTTCATATCTCAGCTCATTTGTGACTTCCCCTACTAGGCTAAATCCCTTTGAGACACCAATTTCTGTGCATTCACATTTTTTTTTTTCTTTTTGCCACGGAGTCTTGCTCTGTTGCCAGGCTGGAGTGCAATGGTGCGATCTCAGCTCACTGCAATCTCCGCCTCCCAGGTTCAAGCGATTCTCCTGCCTCAGCCTCCCGAGTAGCTGGGACTACAGGCATGTGCCACCATGCCCGGCTAATTTTTATATTTTCAGTAGAGACAGGGTTTCGTCATGTTGGCCAGGCTGGTCTTGAACTTCTGACCTCAGATGATCTGTCCGCCTCAACCTCCCAAAGTACTGGGATTACAGGTGTGATTGCACCTATTTTAAGTGTACAGCTTGATGAACTTTGACAAATGTATGCACCCCTCTAACCACATTGCCCCAGTGGAAATACAGAATACTCCTCCTTCCCCACCTCTGTCCTCACCCTAGGCAACCAGTCTTCTGGTTTCTATCTCTATAGGTTAGTTTTGACTTTCTTAAAACTTCGTATAAATGGAATCAAATAAAATCTACCCTTTTATGTCTGGCTTCTTTCAGCAATTTTTTGTTTTTCAGAGGTAGGATCTCTGTCACCCAGGGAGGAGTGTGGTGACCCAGTCATGGCTCACCTGCAGCTCTGACCTCCTGAACTCAAGGAATCCTCCCACCTCAGCCTCCTGAGTAGCTGGGACTACAGATGCGTGCCACCACTCTTGGCTAATTAAAAAAAAATTTTTGTAGACATGGGGTCTTGGTGTGTTGTCCAGGATGGTCTGGAACTCCTGGGCTCAAGTGATCCTCCCACCTTGACCTCCCAAAGTGTTGGGATTACAGGCACAAGCCACTACTCTGAACCAAAATGGTTTTTGAGCTTTATCCATGTTAATTCAGTAATTTGTACCTTTTCATTGCTCGATAGTATTCCACTGTGTGACTATAACACAGTTGGTTTATTTACTTACTATTGGACATTTGGGTTATTTTAATCTTTTGGCAATTATAAATGAAGATGCTATGACCATTTAAGTACAGATCTTTTTGTGGAAATATGTTTTCATTTCTCTGGGATAAATGTCGAGGAGTGTAATGGTTGGGTCATAGGTGACTGAATGTTTATAAGAAACTGCCAAAGTTTTCCAATGTGGTTATGAGAATTCTAGCGGCTCCATATCCTTGCCCGTCATCAGTCTTTGATGTTGACTATGCTACTGAATGTGTAATGGTAGCTCACTATGATTTTAGTTTCTGTTTCTCTGGTGACTAATGATGTTGAGCATCTTTTCATGGGCTCACTGGCCATTTGTACATCTTTTTTTGTCAAGCGTTTGTTCATATCTTTTGTTCACTTAAAAACTGGGTTTTGTAGCCAGGTGCAGTGGCTCACACCTGTAATCCCAGCACTTTGGGAGGCCGAGGCGAGTGGATCACGAGGTCAGGAGTTCAAGACCAGACTGGCTAACATGGTGAAACCCCGTCTCTACTAAAAAAATATAAAAATTAGCTGGGCATGGTGGCTCGTGTCTGTAATCCCAGCTACTCAGCATGCTGAGGCAGAGAATTGCTTGGACCTGGGAGGCGGAGGTTGCAGTGAGCCGAGATCGTGCCACTGCACTCCAGCCTGGGCTACAGAGCGAGATTCCATCTCAAAAAAAACCAAAAAGCTGGGTTTTGTGCTTATTAATCAGTTGTAAGAATTCTTTATTCTTGATATGTCTTTTGTTAAAATACATATTTTCTCCCAATCCGTGACTTGCCTTTTCTTTTTTGAAATTTTGTTTTTTGTAGTACACTTTTAAATTTTGATGAACTCCAGATTATCAGGTTTTTTTTTTTTTTTTTTTTTTAGCAAAATTGTATTTTTGTGTCCTAGGAACTCTTTGCCTACTCCACCCAAGGTCACAAATCTTTTATAGTGTATTTTCTTCCAGAAGTTTTATAGTTTTAGCTTTGCCTTCTGGTCTATGATGCATTTCAAGTTTACTATTTTATTTATTATGTATAGATCTTTTATTTTAATATAGATATTCAGTTGTTCCAGCCTGTTTATCAAAAAGACTGTCCCTTCCATTGAGTTAGTCACTTTTGATAAGATCAGTTGACTGTATATGTGTATATCTGTTTCTGGAATGTCTGTTCTGCCATCGATTTCTATGTTGATGCTCATGTCAATTCTACATTGTCATAAAAATTGCAGATTTATAGTAAATCTTGAAATTTGGTGTTGTAAATCCTCCAGCTTCTTTTTCTTTCTTTTTTTTTTTTTTTTTTGAGATGGAGTCTCGCTCTGTCGCCCAGGCTGGAGTGCAGTGGTGCCGTCTCCACTCACTGCAGCCCCTGCCTCCCAGGTTCAAGCGATTCTCTTACCTCAGCCTCCTGAGTAGCTGGGATAACAGGCATTTGCCACCACACCCAGCTAATTTTTGTATTTTTAGTAGAGATAGGGTTTCACTAAGTTGTCGAGGCTGGTCTCGAACTCCCAACCTCAGGTGATCCTCCTGCCTCGGGCTCCCAAAGTGCTGGGATTACAGGCGTGAGCCACTGTACCTGGCCTCCAGCTTTCTTTCTTTCTTTTTTCTTTTTTGAGACAGACTCTCACTCAGTCACCCAGGCTACAGTGCAGTGACATACGTGATCATAGCTTACTGCAGCTTTATCTCCCTGGTCATGTGATCTTCCCACCTCACCTTCTGAGTAGCTGGGACCACCATGCCCAGCCAATTGTTTTTTCTTTTTTTGACACAGGGCTTCACTCTGTCACTCAGGCTAGAGTACGGTGACTCCATCTCAGCTTACTGGAGCCTCTGCTTCCCAGGTTCAAGCAGTCCTCCCACCTCCGCTTCCTGAGTAGCTGGGGCTACAGGCGTGTGCCTGGCTAATTTTTGTATTTTTTGTAGAGAGTGGGTTTTGCCATGTTGGCCAGGCTGGTCTCAAACTCCCAGGCTAATGGAGTCCTCCTATCTCAGCCTCCCAAACTGCCGATCCCTTTGCATCCATTGAAGTACAGAGAAACAAAGTGTAACCAAAAAAAAAAAGAAAAAGAAAATGAAAACAGACATTTGTGTGTGTTTGTTTTGAGACAGGGTCTTGCTCTGTCACCCGGGCTGGAGTGCAGTGGTACGGTCGTGGCTCAGTACAGCCTAGACCTCCTGGGCTCTAGCAGTTCTTCCTCAGTGCTCTGAGTAGCTGGGACTGCAGGTATGCCCCACATGCCTGGCTAATTTTCTGTAGAGACGAGGTCTCCTTATGTTGCCCAGACTGATCTCAAACTCCTGGTCTAAAGTGATCCTCCTGCTTCCATCTCCGAAAGTGCTGAGATTGTAGGTATGAGCCACCACATGCAGTCTTGTTTGTAGTTTTCAGTGTGCAAGTCTTATATATGTACTGTTAAAATAAACCTAAATACTTTACTTTTGATTTTGAGGCTGGGCGTGGTGGCTTACGCCTGTAGTCCCAGCATTTTGAGAGGCCAGGGCAGGTCGGGAGGTCAGGAGTTCGAGACCAGCCTGGCCAACATGGTGAAACCCCGTCCCTACTAAAAATGTAAAAATTAGCCAGGTGTGGTGGCAGGTGCCTGTAATCCTAGCTGCTTGGGAGGCTGAAACAGGAGGATCCCTTGAACATGGGAGGTACAGGTTGCAGTGGGCGGAGATTGCACCACTGCTCTCTAGCTTGGGCGACAGAGTAAGACTCCATCTCAAAAAAAAAAAAAATGTATATATATATATACACACACACACACACACATACACACTTGATGGTGTTTAAGTGGCATTTTTGAAAATCTCATTCTTCAGTTGTTTATTGCTAGTATATTGAAATACAAGTGATTTTCCATGTCAGCCTTGTGACCTGCAAACTTACTAAATCAACTTACTAGTTTTTATAGATACTTCAGGATTTTCTATGTAAACAGTCATACGGTCTGCAAATGAAGTTTTATTTGTTCCTTTTTAATCTTTTTTTTTTTTTTTTTTTTTTAAGACGGGGTTTCACCATGTTGGTCAGGCTGGTCTTGAACTCCCGGCCTCAGGTGATCCGCCAGCCTTGGCCTCCAAAGTGCTTGGGTTATAGGCATGAGCCACCACGCCTGGCCAAATCTTTTTTTTTTTTTTTTTTTTTTTTTTTGATAGGAAGTCTCACTCTGTCACCCAGGCTGGAGTGCAGTGGTACAATCTCAGCTCCCTGCAATCAGGCATGCACCACCACACCCAGCTAATTTTTGTATTTTTAGTACAGACAGAGCTTCACCATGTTGGCCAGAGTGGTCTCAAACCCCTGACCTCAAACGATCTGCCTGCCTCGGCCTCCCAAAGTGCTGGATTGCAAGCATGAGCCACCGTGCCCAGCCAGTTCCTTTTTCATCTTTATGCCCTTTTTTTCGTTGCCTTATTGCGTTAGTTAGAACCTCTAATATCACATTGAGTAAAGGTGCTGAGAGGTATATCCTTGCCTGATTCCTGATCTTGGTAGTATATTACTGTCTTTTACCATTAAGTATGATGGTAACAGATTTTTTTGTAGATGTTAGCTATCAGTTTAAGCATTTTTTCTATGCGTAGTTTGCTGAGACTTTATAATAAATAAGTGTTCCCTTTTCTGTATCTATTCAGTTGATAATGATTTTTCTCTATTCTGTGAATGTGAAAAATTACATTGATTTTTCAGATGTTGAGTAAACCTTGCCTTCCTTGGATAAATCACACTTGGTCATGACATCTTACCCATTTTATGTAGTGCTGGATTTGCTTTGCTATCTTATTGAAGATTTTTTTTTTTTAAACAGTCTTGCTGTATTAGCTAGTCTGGTCTCAAACTCTTAGGCTCAAAGCAGTCCTCCCACCTCGGCCTCCCAAAGTACTGGGGTTATAGGCATGAACCACTGCATGGGGAAGTCTTTGTTTTTTTCTGTCATAGTAAACCTAGCATCATAAAATGAGTTGGAAAGAAAGTCTTTTGTCTTTTCTATTTTCTGAAATAATTTATGCAAGTTTTTTTGTTTTTTGTTTGTTTTCTCCTTCAGTATTAGATAGAGTTCACCAATAAAGCCATCTGGACCTAGAGTGTTCTCTTTTGGAATATTTAAAATTATAAATTCAATTTCTTTAATAGATACAGAGCTATACAGATTTTCTACTTTTTTGTATCACTTTTGATAATTTGCATTTTTTGAGGGATTTCTCCACTTTATCTTGGTTGTTTATAAAGTTGTTCCTCATATTCCCTTACTGTCACTTTAATATATATAGGATTTACTTATCTAACTCCCTGTTAATGAACACTGGAGGGAAATTCATGTGCTGTTGTGAATCATGAGTGCATATGTGATTCCAGTGTTAGAGAGGTAGTGAGTAGGTCCTTGTTGAAAAACATGAATCTCCCTCTTATTATTTTATGATTTGTCCAGTGTGATAAACTGGACGTTTCGGCTGACAGGCTCTGAATAGGCTCTTTTAACAATCTTATCTGTTTATTCCAACTACTGAACTATAGAGACATGTCATTTTCACCGTGATTTGTGCACGAATTCACACAAATCTGTTTTTGCTCCTTCAGGTCATAATGCAGCAGCAGGATACATCCATCAAACCCATCCTCCAAGTCATCGTAAGTACCCACATATGTTTCATGTCAACTTTTTTACAGCCATAGAATTATAAATTCTGTTCGATGGAAGACCGACAGATTTGTCCACTTTAGGAAACTCCCTCCATAGTCACAGAAAATAGGCCAGTCGGCCGGCCGCGGTGGCTTACGCCTGTAATCCAAGCACTTTGGAGGCCAACGCAGGCGGATCACCTGAGGTCGGGAGTTCAAGACCAGCCTGACCAACATGGTGAAACCCCGTCTTAAAAAAAAAAAAAAAAAAGAAAATAGGCCAGTCTACATTATAACCCTGAGAGAGGAGCCAGGCTTTTTGAAAAGAATATTATGTTAGCTGCTGAGTTCCACTGTGCCAGAGGTTCAGATTTAAGGCTTTGCCTCGCTTTTCTTCTCCACCGCTGGTACACGACTGTGGTGCTACTTGCCTTTCTGCCCTGGGGTTTGTCTGGTTCACGTCGGCCTTGTATATGACCTCCAGAAACAGATCTAATATGGACTTGTTGGCTTAAAATTCTTCAATTAACACGTCAGTTTTTTAAGGGGTTCTCACACTTCAGTGGGAGTTTGAAAAAATGGAAACAGCATGCGGGCTCACGCCCGCAGGTTTTCAGGCCGCCGGTCTGATGGGGCTCTGCTGCACTGACTCTAGCTGCCAGTCAGCTGGAGGCTGTGGGTGCAGGTTTCACTTCCTGTGGAGACCTGCTTCTGCTCTCTTTCAAGTGGGTATAAAGGTGCGGCTGTGCCACCTCATGGCCATGTGCACATGTCACGTCTCTGCCTCCATCTCCACCCCATTGTTAGCTCCTCAGGACAAGGTTCTTTTTGTTCACTTTGTCTTGTTAGCCTGTTTACTACACAGCACCTTGTGTATACCAGGTACCTGGTTACGTTTTTTTGGTAATTGATTTTCAGCCAAATCGGAGTCAGGGCTGAGAACACAGAGTATAGGCAGCTCGTTTTTACTTCCCTCTGTATTGCGTTTAATAATGTTAGTGGAGAGAGGTTAGTGGGAAAATCATCAAATCCAATTTTCTTTTACATGGCTTTAGGTGTCAAGAGAATGGGCAAACAGTGTTAGTGTTGAACTAATGGCAAAGCCACTCTCCTGCCACTGAGGTGCACTTATCCCTGGGGACGGGGCAGACACGCTGGCTAATGAATCAAGTTTTCTGTCCTAGAACATCCGTCCCATCACCACAGGGAACAGTCCGCCACGTTATCGACTGCTCATGAGTGATGGATTAAACACTCTGTCATGTGAGTATGGGGTATCCATCTAGACATTTGGGAGTGTTTAAGTGATAAAAAGCACACCCAGCCCTTTGGTTGCCATAATTTGGGAGCATTCGTGAAGTCCATGTTTGCCTGGCTGTGTCCTTCATTCAGACGGAATTGTAGCTGGCAGAGAGCACTCTAACAGGAGACTGGAGGTGGTGGGAAGCTGCCGCTTGGCTTAATTAATTTTCTCTCACTGGTGTTCTATGTTTTCTCTGATTAATTTCCCTAAGGATGATGTTGACTTTTAGTGAATATGATGGGTTAGCTGTCCTATACTTTCATTTTTTGGAGTTTTATTTCTGTGTTGGAAGCTGTAAAGGAGAGAAGGGAGAGAATTTAAAAATGATTTTGGCGACTTCAACAAATTCACACATTTAAGAGTAGCAGCAAATGTTTAACAGGCAGCAAAACAGATGGTTTTTCACTGTGCAGAGTCTGAACGATTTTAATTTCAGGGACATTTAAGGCGTTATTTTTCTTTGCTACCACAGGTATGAGTAGCTTTCAGATTGTTTAGGCTGCAGGATTTTGGAGGCTAAAGAAATCTCTGCTTTTCAGCTTTCATGTTGGCCACACAGCTGAACACTCTTGTTGAGCAAGGACAGTTGGCCAGCAACTGCGTTTGCCGGGTTGACCGATTCATTGTGAACACCCTGAAAGATGGAAGGTATGTGGTGTGTTTCTCTCTGTCTTACTATGTTGTAGAGTGGGAACTGATTTTTGAACAGAGAAGTATATTGGTTGCCAGAATTCAGTTAGGAATGAAAAAGACAATAGTGAGTTTTCAGCTAAGAATTTGCAGCTAATTCAGTTAAGAACTCAGGTTGCAGCCAGGCGCAGCGGCTCACACCTGTCATTCCCGCACTTTGGGAGGTTGAGGTGGGCAGATCACCTGAGGCTGGGAGTTTGACACCAGCCTTACCAACATGGAGAAACCCTATCTCTACTAAAAATACAAAATTAGCTGGGCGTGGCGGTGCATGTGCCTGTAATCCCAGCTACTCGGGAGGTTGAGGCAGGAGAATGGCTTGAACCCGGGAGGCGGAGGTTGCGGTAAGCCGAGATTGTGCCATTGCACTCCAGCCTGGGGCAACAGAGCAAGACTCCATCTCAAAAAAAAAAAAAAGAACTCAGGTAGCTGACACATGGCACCAAAGGAACAGAGATATGGAAACAAGTTGGAAATTTCAGAGCAGAAGATAAAAGTAGAATGCAGAAATTTTTTATTATTTCTAGTTTCTTCAGAAGCAGTATTTTTAGGATTTCCCCCAAAAGTATCTTATGTTTTTTTGTTTGTTTTTGGTAGAGACAGTTTTGCCATGTTGCCCAGGCTGGTCGCGAACCCCTGAGCTCAGGCAGTCTGCCCACCTCGGCCTCCCAAAGTGCTGGGATTACAGGTGTGAGCCGCCACGCCTGGGCTCAAAAGAGGTCCCTTATTTTACAGCAGAAAATGATAATTATTTTGTAATGCTACTTTTTTTTTTTTTTTGCAGTTTTGAATTTTTTATATTAAATTCTGTATTTACCCAATATAGAATATGTGGAAGATATGTGGAACCACATGTGGTGGCTCACACCTGTAATCCCAGCACTTTAGGAGGCTAGAGTGGGAGGATTGCTTGAGGCCAGGAGTTTGACACCAGCCTCAGCGACATAGCCAGACCGTGTCTCTACAAAAAAATTTTTTTAAATAAATTAGCCAGGTGTGGTGGCACACGCTTCAGTCCTGGCTGCTTGGGGGGCTGAAGTGGGAGGATTCCCTGACCCTGGGAGTTTGAGACTACAGAGAGCTGTAATTGCACCACTGCACTCTAGCCTGGGCAACAGAGCAAGAAGCCATCTCTGAAAAAATAAAACAAACTTAGAAAAAGGATATGTTGTACACAGACAAGTTGCTGCATGCTGGAGACATAGTGATGAACAGAACTGTTATTGCTAAAAAATGACTTAGTTTAGACAAGGTGCAATGGCTCACACCTGTAATCCTAACACTTTGAAGGCCATGGAGGGAGGATCACTTGCGCCCAGGAGTTTGCGACCAGCTTGGGCAACATAGTGAGACCTTGTCTCTACAAGAAAAAAAAAAAAAAAGAAAAGTTGGCTGAGCGCAATGGCACTTGCTTGTGGTCCCATCTACTCGGAAGACTGAGGAGAGAATTGCCTGAGCCCTGGAAGGTCAAGGCTGCAATGAGCTTAGATTGTGCCACTGCACTCCAGACTGGGCAATAGAGTAAGACCCTGTCTCAAAAAAAGAAGCGAAACATCAACAACAGCAACAGAAGATAAAAAAACTGTCAACAGTACCAAGAGGTTTAAGTAATTGGCTTTTAAAAATTCTGTTACACTGATTTTAGGACCTGACATTTTCTCCAGCTATTCTTTTTTCCTACCTCTTTAATTTTGATGTCTAGGTGGGTTGGATTTCATTCAAGAACTTTTTTCTGGAATGGCTCTTTAGTGTCGTATTCCCCATTATCCGCCTATTGGTCTTTATGCTAGAATGACAGCTTTGCCTGGCTGTCTGTTCTTAGGTTATGTGGCTTTACCTCGGAATCTTGTCTTTTGGCATTGAATGTGGGTCTGGAGAAGCCTTAAGGCCAGCTTGATTCGATTTCCTCCCTTGGGGGAACGCTTTTCTTTTTCCTTTTAGGTCTCACTCTGCTTGCCCAGGCTGGTGTGTGGTGGCTCGATGCGGCCTGCCCCTCCTGGGCTCAGGTGATTCTCCCACCTCAGCCTCTTGAGTAGCTGGGACCACAGGTGCACACCACCATGGCCAGCTAATAAGCTTTGCTTTTTTACCTATATTCCTGAAGATTTGTTTCTTTATGCCTCAGATCCAGTACTTAACCAGGCTATGTCTCAATCGCAATTGTCCATATTCTTTTTTTTTTTTTTTTTTCTGGCATGTTATATGCACTTTCAGTCTGCAGATTCAGTTCTTTTCAAGGAAATTTTTCTCTGTGTTATTCCTTAATGCTGTTTTCTATTTCATTTATTGAGTTCCAGCTTTTACATACATTGTAGATAACTTTGGCCTCCATGTAGGTCTTTAGTTCCCTTTAACCTTTTTTTAAATGCATGCGTTGGCGTGCCTCAGGGTTTTCCAACATAGGAGTACAGTTTTTAGCTTTCTCTCTTCTGTTCCTCAATCTTTATAAATTATTAGATGTATGATAGTATTGATTTTGTTCTGATTTTTTCTTTATATATATATATAGGGAGAGAGAGAAACGGAGTTTCTCCATGTTGGTCAGGCTGGTCTCAAACTCCCAACCTCAGGTGATCCGCCCACCTCGGCCTCCCAGAGTGCTGGGATTAAAGGTGTAAGCCACTGCCCTGGCCTGTTCTGAGTTTTTCTTAGCTGCTCAAGCTCCCTTTTCTTCTTCCTCTCTTGTTTGAGCTCATCTTTTGGCTGTTACTTTGTTGCATTTATACCGTAGTTTGCCAATCAATCAATCTCTTGAGAAGCGTGGCTGCTTTCCTTGGCTTCTGCTTTCTTCTAGAGTGGGATCTTGAATGGCTTCTGCCTCCCCATCCTTTCGCTTTCACGCATTGTTGTGTGTTGTATTGTTGTTTTATCGTCCCTTTTTATTTTGCTCCTGCTTAATGTGGACGGTCCTGTCCAGACTGTATTTGCTCTGACGGCCATCTCGGTACATCTTGCCAGCCTTCTCACGTGGGACCTTTTGTCTTCCACTCCAGGCTACCTTTGAGTGCTTAAGTGGTGCTTTCCATGGTGTGTGTGTCCTCCAGGGCATGGCTGTGGGAGAGCGGGCAGAGCCTTGCTGGGATTCAGGGCAGTCCTTGCTGGGAAGCTCTTCAAGCCGTTCCGCCAATCAGGGATGCAGTTCCCCTCCCCTGGGCTCTGCCTGACTTCCCACCTCAGCTTGGTGGCGTGTCTGGTATTGTTTTGTGCCTCTGCTGAGAGCCCGTGTGTATGGCTGGGCTTAGTTACTCCTTGCTTAAAAGGTGATCATGTAGGTTTATTCTAAATAGGACTTCAGCAGTCATCCTTGTACGTTTATCTTGATGTGTTTATGCTTTTATTTCTGAAGAATAGATTATTAGAATTTGTGTTGTGGGGTCAAAGGACAGCTGTGGAAAGTATACCAGTTACACTCACATTTTATATAAGAGTGTCTGTTTCTGAATGAACAAATCTGAAGAAACAAATGCAATCATTGGTTCCCAGGAGTGGGAGAGTGTGGAGCGGCTGCCGCCGTGTGCAGGGTTTCTTTTGCGGATGACGAAAATGTTGTGGAGTCAGGCAGTGCTGGGATTGGACTGCACGCTTTGAAAGGGTGAATTTGTTACGGCGCATGAATGATACCTCAGTATAAACATGTTATTTAAAAAGAAGTGTTTTCCATTAAGCTTGTCAACATACTGTGTATTAGCAATTAAAAAAAAAAAATTGTTGTCCAGGCACAGTGGCTCACGCCTGTAATCCCAGCACTTTGGGAGGCCGAGGTGAGCAGATCACCTGAGGTCAGGAGTTTGAGACCAGCGTGGTCAATGTGGTGAAACCCCGTTTCTACTAAAAATACAAAAATTAGCTGGGCGTGGTGGCACTGGGGAGGCTGTGGTAGGAGAATTGCTTGAACCCGGGAGGCGGAGGTTGCAGTGAGCTGAGATCGCACCATTGCACTCCAGCCTGGGTGATAAGAGTGAAACTGTCTAAAAAAATAAAACATAATAATAATAATTTTTACCAAATAATTGACCTCAAGGAGATCAATTATTTTAATTTAAATTTCCCTGTTAGGTCAAGTGTCTTTTCATATATTTATTGGCTGATAACAGTTCTTCTCTGCATAGCGTATTATATACTTGTCCTTATTATATACTTTGGTGGTGCACGCCTGTGATCCCAGCTACTCAGGAGACTGAGGCGGGAGGATTGCGTGAGTCCCACAAGTCAAGGCTGCAGTGAGCTATGATAGTGCCACTGCATTCGAGCTTGGGTGACAAGGCCTTGTCGCAAAAATAAATAAGCAAGCAAAAGTCTTGTTGGAATGCAAATGACTGTCTTAATTTTAGATAATATTTGATATTAAGTCTTTTCATCCAAGAAAATAGTATGTGTCCATTTGGTTTCAGATTTTCTAGATACACAATTGCATTATCTCCTTATTCTAATATTTGTCATTTTGTTTTTTGTATTTTTAAAATCTAACTGTATTGGCCAGGCTCAGTGGCTCAGGCCTGTAATCCCAGCACTTTGGGAGGCCGAGGCGGGCGGATCACAAGGTCAGGAGTTCAAGACTAGCCTTAACAACATGGTGAAACCCCATCTCTACTAAAAATACAAAAATTAGCCGGGCGTGGTGGTGCACACCTGTAATCCCAGCTACTCAGGAGGCTGAGGCAGGAGAATCCCTTGTACTCGGGAGGCAGAGGTTGCAGTGAACTGAGATCATGCCACTGCACTCCAGCCTGGGTGATGGAGCGAGACTCCGTCTCAAAAAAAAAAAAAAAAAATCTTGCTGTGTTGAGTAGCACCGTGAACACTTTGTTGGTTGACGGCAGTACCGGCAGTTGCCTTGTTAGTACCCTGATTTAAATAGAAATGCTTTTGGTTTCACTGTTCAGTGTGGTGTTTATCATTTAAAAACACGCACTTTACCACGTTCACGTTTTTTTTTTTTTTTTAAGTCCTCAGGATTTTATCAGAAATGGCTCATAAATTCTTTCAGAACTTTTACTAAAATCTTGATATGATCCTATTTGGTTTTGATCCTTTAACATAATGAACTATTTTAATAGATTATCTAGGCTGAGCGCGGTGGCTCATGCCTGTAATTCCAGCACTTTGGGAGGCCGAGGCGGGCGGATCACTTGAGGCCAGGAGTTATGAGACCACCCTGGCCAACATAGAGAAATCCCATCTGTACTAAAAATACAAAAATTAGCCAGGCATGGTGGTGCATGCCTGTAATCCCAGCTACTTGGGAGGCTGAGGCAGGGTAATCACTTGAACCTGGGAGGTGGAGGTTGCAGTGAGCTGAGATCGCCCCACTGCACTCCAGCCTGGGTGACAGAGGAAGACTCCATCTCAAAATAAAAAAGATTGCCTAATATTCAACTCTTGTTTCATTCTTGCAATACATCCTGCCTTAAAAAAATCCTAGGCCGGGCTGTTGACTCACACCTGTAATCCCAGCACTTTGGGAGGCTGAGGCTAGGTGGATCACCTGAGGTTGGGAGTTAGAGACCAGCCTGGCCAACGTGGTGAAACCCTGTCTCCACTAAAAATACAAAAAATTAGCAGGGTGTAGTGGTAGGCGCCTGTAATCCCAGCTACTTGGGAGGCTGAGGCAGGAGAATGGCTTGAATATGGGAGGCAGAGGTTGCAGTGAGCCGAGATCGTGCCACTGCACTCCAACCTGGGCAACAGAGTGAGACTCTCTCTCAAAGAAAAAAAAAAGATAATAATCATCTTAGCTTGCTCATTTTCTTTCTCTTTTAATTTTTTAAAATCTTCTTTATTCTGGAAAATTTTAAACATCTACAAAAATAGAATACACAGTAGTCTGATGAGTCCCCATATAGCCCGTCATTCAGATGGGAGTTGGAGCCCAGCCCGGCCGACGTGGCCAGCGTCCCTGTTCCCTGGTTTTGCTTTATTGCCATCCTTTCTGCATCCGCTCTCTGTAATTTTGAAGGAAATCTCAGACGCATCATTTCATCCCTAAATATTTTAGTATATATTTTTGGAAATGAAGAACTCTTAAAAAGACACAATACCATTTCACACCTGAAACAGCAAATACCCTGTCAGTGTTGTATTTCCAGCTTTTCGCGCGTGTGTGCGTGTGTGTGTGTGCGTGTGTGCGTGTGCGTGTGTGTGTGCGCGTGTGCGTGTGTGTGCGTGTGTGCGCGCGCGTGTGTGTGTGTGTGTGCGCGTGCGTGTGTGCGTGCGTGTGTGTGCGTGTGTGTGCGCGTGTGCGTGTGTGCGTGTGTGTGTGTGTGTGTGCACAGTCTATATGAATCAGGATCCAGAGTGAGTTCCATGTGACAGCAGACTGATGGCCGGTTAAGTCTGAATCGCAGGCTCTGCGTCTACCTTGTTTCCTCCCTTATTGTTTATCTGCTGAAGAAACCAGGTCATTTATCCTTCTGCTCGTGCCATTTCCCACAGTCTGGATTCGGCCGATTGTGTCTCTGTAAAGTCATTTAATGTGTCCTTGTCATCTGTATTCTCTGTAAGTTGATATTGGTGTATTCTTTTAGTATGCTGCTAGATTCGTCTTGCTGATATTTTATTTAGGATTTATGGGATATTACAGGATGAAATTAGTTTTAGTGTTCTGTGTGTGTTTCGTCTTAGGTTTTCGTATTAGAGTAATACTAAATGATTCATAAGCCTTCTATTTTTATATGTTCTGGAGTGATTTGTACAATTTTGGAAAGCAGTTAAATGTCTACCACTAAGTATCTATCAGATAGTTGTTACAGGGAATCCGTCATTTTCAGGAACAGATAATTCCCAGCTTATTTTAGCATAACTGTGATGTGAAACCTGATAAGCGTAGCACAAACCGATTGATTGTGCGTAAAAATCCAAAATACAGCAGCCAGACGTTGAAAGTGTAAAGCATGATGAAATTGGGTATATTATTGCTTAAATACTGCTCTAGGTCAGTGTCTTCGTCTCCACTGCCACCAGCCTCGTTCAGGCCACTATCATTTCGTCTCTTTGGGTCTCCCTGCCTCCAGGTGTGTTCCCATTAAATTCCTTCTTCATGTTTCAGTTCCTTTTAAAATGCAGATGTGATTGTGATATTCTCATCAAGCATGTATTGAGCAGCAACGTGGGCCATTTGCTTCATTAAGCACTGGAGGATACCTGCCTTATCGACAGTACAGTCTAGTAGGAGACAGACAATAATGAAATCATCACTAACGAACATACGATTAAGACAGAGCAGAGCGTCGTGAAGGAAGGAAATCATGGCTGTAGGAAAGACTGGAACAAAGCAACCGGATCTAAACTAGAGATAAAGGAAGTGTCTCTGGAAGTGACGTTTGAGATGAGAGCTAAAAAGATGAGTGTGAGGTGAAGCAAAATGTGCATGAACACAACTCCGCACCCTCAGAGCAGCGCGGACAAAGGCCTTCTGGCAGGAGGGACTGTCACATTTCGGACCTGAAAGAGGACGGGGAGTGCAGAGGGCAGGGCAGTAGCCGGGATGCACTGGAGAGGCGTTAGCAAGGCCAGGCCAGCCATGGCAGAGGTCTTTATTTTTGGCCGAAGGTCATTGGGAAGTTATCAGAAGGTTTCAGAGTTAAAATCAGTCAGAGAACTGTAAGTTCTTAAAAATGGGTCATAGTTATATTTTTTAAAATGTCTATTGTCATAATTGGTTTTCACTGGGAAAAAGTCATTTGCTTAGAGAAGTATGGCTTCTGAAAACAGGCCATCTCTTTTTATGCTGAATATTCTCGTGTTTAGTAATCTAAATTCTTACCATGTCAGTTGCTCCTTGAAGATACGGTACATAGCAAGAACACCGCATTTTAATTAAGGAACTAGATGGAAAATGAAAACCCTGCAATCATAAAAAGCCTTGATAATGATACCGTGAAAGATTAAGAGAAATATTTATGAAAGCAGATGACAAAGAGGAAATCGTTTTATCAAAATGATCATTGGGGAAAGCATTTTGAGTAGCTTATCATTTGAACTGAAATTTTCTAACTTGTTTCTATTTGCCTTTGCAGGAGAGTAGTTATTTTGATGGAATTAGAAGTTTTGAAATCAGCTGAAGCAGTTGGAGTAAAGATTGGCAATCCAGTGCCGTATAATGAAGGTAAAATAGAATGCTTTTACATACGTTGTCCCACTCAGTTGAATAGTGCTTTATGTATTCAGAATTCTACCTTTTAGATTCATTTCGACCTGTTCTTGTTAATAAAATGATAGTGATTCAGGGCTCTATGAGTCAGGTTTTTTCAATACTAAAGAAATGATGTATGAAGAAAGGGCACAAAGAGAGTAGTGGGCAAACGGAGTGGGTATGGTGGCTCACACCTGGAAGCCCAGCATTTTGGGAGGCCAAGGCAGGTAGATCACTTGACGTCAGGAATTCGAGACCTGTTTGGCCAACATGGCAAAACCCTGTCTCTATTAAAAGTACATAGATTAGTCAGGCAGAGTGGCATGCGCCTGTAATCTCAGCTACTTGGGAGGCTGAGGCAGGGCAATCGCTTGAACCCAGGAGGGGGAAGTTTCAGTGAGCCGAGATCACGCCACTGCACTCCAGCCTGGGCGACAGAGTCAGACACTGTCTCAAAAAATAAGAAAGTAATGGAAAAAGACTCAGTTATAGTAGACTGAAAAAATAAACACCTAGGATATTATCGGACAGCTGTAATATTAATGAGAAACATGTTTTCTAAGATGTGTCTGATGCACACTTTTGTTTTTAGAAAGTGTGAAGCGTGTGGTCTGTATGATTGGCAGCTTTTAGAGTTATCTTTGTTTATTGCTAAGCCGTGAGTAAACTGAAGGTAGAGATCACGTTTGTTCTAGTGCCTCACTTGTAGCCAGCCTTTAATAAGTTTTTGCTGAAACAAGTTGAATATATAACATATGTTACTGTGATTATCTCTTGATGTTGAAATTACTAATGATTTAATTTTCTTATAAAAATGTATAGAAAAGCACAATGAAATCAGAAAAAAGTCCATTATTTTTTCTTTGCATCCTAGAAAGCTGAAAAAATTTCATTACTTTAGACAAGAGAGATATTTCCAGAGAAAGGCAAAAAGAATATTCAAATCACTGGCCCCATTGAAGGAAAAGATTGGTTTGCCCTTACACAAAGTCAAAAAATAAAATAAGTCTCACTTTACACCAAAATAAATTTGAGATGTTCTTTTTAAAGTTAGAAAATGAAACGATCACAAATCAAGAGGGAGAGACTGCAAAAATAGATTGGAATAATTCACAATGAATATTTGATTAAATTGAAATTTTAAAAGTACGTGTTAAAAATAGGAAACAGGCACGGTTCACACCTGTAATCCTGCACTTTAGGAGGCTGAGGTAGGAGAATTGCTTGAGTCCAGGAGGACAGAGCCAGCCTGGGCAACACAGGGAGACCCCATCTCTACAATAAGTTTTTAAAAACTTAGCCAAGTGTGGTGGCTTGTACCTGTACCTGTAGTCTCAGCTGCTTGGGAGGCTGAGGAGGGGAGATTACTTGAGCCTGGGAGGTTGAGGCTGCAGTGAGCTCTGATGGTGCCACTGCCCTCCAGCCTGGGGGACAGAGCGAGTGTCTGCTGTTCCCCACTGCAAAATTAAAAGTATGTAAACTTAAAAAAAGTATGTAAACTTAAAGTAGGATAAATCCGATAGGATTGACAAAAAAATACTATCTTTACCATTTATGGAATTTTTTACATATTAAGGAAAAAAGTACTTCAGTAGCAAAGCAGGCATTGGAGAAAAATACATTGTTCTCTGTAGAAGGAAAACAAATGGTTAACACGTTAGAAAAAGTCCTCACGCTGGCTGGTTACTTTGCTTTGTTCCTGATCTCAGGGAGAAAGCATTCAGACTTTCACCATTAAACATCATGTTAACTGTAGGTGTTTCTTAGAGTCTTTTTATCAGAAATAAAGAAGTTTATTTGTCTTCCTAGCTACTGAGGGCTTTCATCAGAAATGGATGGTGAGTTTTGTCAGATGCTTTTTCTGTGCTCGCTGATGATCTGATGATGATCACGTGGCCTTCTTTGTTAGTTGGTTAATGTGGTGAGTTACACTGATTGTTGTTTTCTGGTTTTTTTCTTTTTGAGACAGTCTCACTCTGTCACCCAGGATGGGATGTGATGCCTTCCTGGCTCACTGCAACTTCTGCCTCCCGGGTTCAAGTGATTCTTGTGCCTCAGCCTCAGAGAAGCTGAGATTACAGGCGTATACCACCATGCCCAGCTAAAATTTTTTTTTTTTTTTTTTTTTTTTTTAATTTTTAGTAGAGACTGGATTTTGCTGTCTTGTCCAGGTAGGTCTGAAACTTCTGACCTCAAGTGATCCACTCACCTCGGCCTCCCAAAGTGCTGGGATGACATTACGCTCGCTCACATTGGTTGATTTTTGAGCGTTAAACCAATCTGGGACCTCTGGGATAAGTCTGTGTCATGATAGATGATGTCTCATTCTTTTTACGTATTGTTGGATTTGATTTACCGAGTCCATTTGGTTTGGTTTACTTTGTTTAGAATTTTTGTATCTGTATCCATGAGAGAGATTTTTCTCCGGTTTTCTTTTCTTGTTCTAACTCTGATTTTGATGTCTGAGTAACCCTGACCTTATTGAGTCACTTGCAGAGTGTTCCGTTTTAAGTCATTTGCTGCACGTTGTGTAGACCTGGTATGACTTCTTCCTTAGATGCTCATTGAATTCACAAGTGAAGCCATCTAGGCCTGACGTTTTTTCTTCACGGAAAAGTCTTAAGCTATAAGTTCAGTTTCTTAATAGAGAGATACAGGGTTATTAGGCAATCTTTCTTCTTGAGTAGACTTTGGTAGATTATGTGCTTCAAGGAATTTAATCATTTCATTTAAGTTCCTGAATTTATTATAGAAATAGAAATATTTTAAACATCCCAATTATGAGAAATTATCCGGTAGATTAAAAAAAAAATGTTTCCAGCCAGGTGCGATGGCTTGTAATCCCAACACCTGGGGAGACCAAGGCAAGCCGATTGCTTGAGCTTAATTCAAGACCAGCCTGCACAACAGGATGAAACCCACTCTCTACAAAAAGTACCAAACATCAGCTGAACCTGGTGGTGCTCCTGCACTTGTGGTCCCAGATACTTGAGCCCAGGAGGTGGAGGTTGCAGTAAGCCGACTCGAGCCTAGGCAACAGATGGAGACACCATTAAAAAAAAGTGTGTGTGTGTGTTATCCTTTGAGTATCTGTAGAATTTGAGAGTTTTATCAATTTTATTGATCTCAAAGGAACAACTTTTGGTTTTATTGATTTTTCTCATGTTTTGTATTCTATCGATTTATGCTTTTGATCTTTAATATTTTTTCTACTTACTTTGGGTTTTGTATGTTCTTTTTCTTGTTTCTTGAGGTGGAAGCTGAGTTTGTTGATTTGAGCTTTTTTTCTAACAGACTCGTAGCATTATAAATCCGCTTTAATAGTATCCAGCAAATTTGGATATGTTATATTCAGATTCGTATTCACTTCATAAGACTTTATTTCCTTTCCAATTTCATCTTTGACATTCTGTTATTTGGAAGTATGTTTAGTTTTTAAATGTGGGGATTTTCTCTTTTTTTCTTTTCCTAGTTTTTTTTTTTTTTTTTTCTGAGACAGAGTCTTGCTCTGTCATCTAGGCTGGAGTACAGTGGCACAATCTCTGCTCACTGCAATCTCCACCTCCAAGGTTCAAGCAATTCTCCTGCCTCAGCCTCCCAAGTAGCTGGGTCTACAGGTGTGTGCCATCACGCCTGGCTAATGTTTTGTATTTTTAGTAGAGATGGGGTTTCACCATGTTGGCCAGGCTGGTCTCGAACTCCTGTCCTCAAGTGGTCTGCCTGCCTCAGCCTCCCAAAGTTCTGGAATTACAGGCATCAGCCACCGTGCACCGCCAAATGTGGGTATTTTCCAGAGACTTTCTTGTTACTGCTATCTAATTAATTCCAGTTTGATCAAACAGCATACTTTTTATGACCTGAATTCTATTAAATGTATCGTCTTATTTTGTTTTATTTATTTTTGAGACGGAGACTCACTCTTTCACCAAGCCTGGAGTGCAATGTCGTGATCTCGGCTCACTGCAGTCTCCACCTCCTGGGTTCAAGCAATTCTCCTGCCTCAGCCTCCCAAGAAGTCCCAAAAATTAGCTGAGACTATGGGTGCCTGCCACCACGCCCAGCTAATGTTTGTATTTTTAGTAGAAACGGGGTTTCACCATGTTGGCCAGGCTGGTCTCGAACACCTGAACTCAAGTGACCCACCCACCTCTGCCTCTCAAAGTGCTGGGATTATCGGTGTGACCCACCGGCCTGGCCTCGAGTCTTATTTTATGTCCAGATTATGGTATCTTTTGGTAAATTCCGTGTGTGCTTGAATATGTATTCTGTTGCTGGGCAGAGTGTTTTCTAAATGTCGATTAGGTCGACTTCGTAAATTGTGTTATTTAGTTTTTCTATATCCTTATTACTGTTCTGTCAGTTGCTGAGAGGGATATTGAAATCTCTGTAATAATTGTAAGTTTCTCTATCTCTCCTTGCAGTTCTATTAGTTTTCGCTTCATGTATTTTGAAACTCTATTATTAAAGATCTGTATAATTTAGGATTCTTACATCCACTTGAATTGACTGTTATTATGAATGACTTTCTTCATCCCTGGTGAAATTCTGTGCTTTGAAATCTGCTTTGATTTTAGCATAGCCACTTTGGCATTCTTCCCCCTCCCCCCCGCCCAGAGACAAGATCTTGCTCCATTGCCCAGGCTGAGGTAGTACAGTGGTGTATTCATGGCTCTGTGTGGCCTCAGCACCCTGGGCTTAAGCCGTTCTCCCACCTCAGCCTCCTCAGTAGCTGGGAATACAGGCATGTGCCACCATGCCCAGCTCATTTTATTTTATTTATTTATTTTTTTTTTCATTTTTTTCCCTTTTTTTTCTTTTCTTTTTCTTTTTTTTTTTTCACTTCAGTGGTTCCTTTGTTTATGTCATTCCTTTCCAATAATCATTTTTCCATCATTAGCCTATTTATTTATTTTTTATTGAGACAGAGTCTCGCTCCGTCACCAGGCGCGAGTGCAGTGGCGCAATCTCAGCTCACTGCAACCTCTGCCTCCGTTTCAAGCAATTCTCCTGCCTCAGCCTTCTGAGTAGCTGGGACTATAGCCACGTGCCAGCACGCCCAGCTAATTTTTGTATTTTTAGTAGAGACAGGGTTTCACCATGTTGGCCAGGATCGTCTCGATCTCTTGACGTGATCCGCCCGCCTCGGCCTCCCAAAGTGCTGGGATTACAGGTGTGAGCCACCGCGCCCGGCCTCATTTTATTTTTTGTAGACATGGAGTCCTGCCCTGTTGCCACATTGGTCTTGAATTCCTGGCCTCAAGCAATCCTCCTGCCTCAGCCTCCCAAACAGCTGGGACTGCAGGCTACACCTGTAGTCCAGGAGGTGGAGCACTGGGGCTGCCTGTGGACTACCTGGACTGGGGCTACCGTGCCACCATGCCCGGCTCATTACTCTTATTTTTATTCGTAGGGGCGAAGTTTCACTTTGTTGCCCAGGCTGGTCTCAAACTCCTGGCCTCAAGCAATCCTCCCGCCTTAGCCTCTCAAAGGGCTGAAGCGCAGGCATAAGTCACCGAGCCTGGCCATTGTGTATACTTTCTACCACTGTGCTTTCAGGTTCCCTGTCTTTTCTCAGATGATGACTGATCTGTTGTTAATCCCATGGACTGTGTTTTTCTTCTCAGATGTTAGAATTTTCATCTCTGGAAGCTTGCTTTGGGACTTTAAAAATATATCTTCTACCTCTCTGCTTAGTTTTGGGGACGTCCAGAGTATAATCACAGTGTTTGTTTTAAGGTCCCTGCTGTTGGCTCTGTGTCTGTGTGAGTCCGGTGTGTTGCCGTCAGTCGCGGGCCCCATTTCCCGGCTGCCTTCCGAGCCTGGCCCTTGGCTGAACGCCAGACATTGGGATGCATACCTTATTGGGTGCTGGAAACTTTCGTGATCCTCTCATTATTCTTGAGCTTTTTTCAGGGATAGAGTTAACTTGGAGACAGTTTGATCTTTTGGTGTGTTGCTTTTAAGATTTATTAGATGGGATCAGAGAGCTGCCTTTAGTCTAGGTGTAGTTATTCCCAGTGCTGAACCTGGACCTGACACACTGTTCTGCCTCGGGCCCCATGAACATGAATTTTTCCAGTCTGACTGGTAGAAACAGGTGCTATTTCAGGCTTGCTATAAACACAGGCACGGTTCCCTCTGGCCTTCTCAGATGATTCTCACCCTGGCCTGAGACGGTGTCCACACACACTCGGGCCAACCACTGCCCTGCTGACCACCCGGGAACCCACCACGGGTCTCCGGAGTTCTGTGTAGCCCTCTCTCCTCTGCTGCTCCGTGCTGCTGACTAGACGGTGATCCCCCTGGGCTCTGGGTCCTGTCTCCGTGCCTCGGGTTCCTGCAGGCCCACTAAACCCTGGGGGCAGGAGCTGCTGCAGACCCATTCACTTCCTTCCTGTCACGGCAGCACTGTCCTTCATTGCTTAGTGTCTAGGGTCTTGAAAACCATGTGTTTCAAATACTTCTCTTTTTCTGGAGGGGGGCGGTTATTTAGATGGTAGGGTAAACCTGGTGTCTGTTACTCCATATTGTCCTGTACATAGTTTTAAAAGTTGAATATTTTTGTGAGGTGTGTCCTTAAAGCTAAACAGCGTTCTCCTGCCCCACTTTTCTTTGGCCTCTGACTCCTGTCCAGAAGCAGTCTGTTTCAGATCTCACAGCTGTTTCTTCTCTGTCTCCATATTTCTTTCTTTATTTTTCTTTTCTTTTTTTTTTTTTGATCTGTCCCCAGGCGCCAAGCTGGAGTGCAGTGTCGCGATCTTGGCTCACTGCAACCTCCACCTCCCAGGTTCAAGCAATTCTCCTGCCTCAGCCTCCCAAGTGGCTGGGACTACAGGCGTACGCCACCATGCCCAGCTAATTTTTGTATTTTTTAGTAGAGACGGAGTTTCACCATGTTAGCCAGGATGGTCTCGATCTCCTGACCTCATGATCAGCCCACCTCAGCCTCCCACAGTGCTGGGATTACAGGCGTGAGCCAGCGTGCCCGGCCGTCTCCATGTTTCTAAACAACACACTTGTCCTGCTCTTCGTTGATTTTTTCAGTTGAGGCATTTGTTTACTGACATCACACTATGGAAGATTAGAATGTAGCACTCTTTTTTTCTTTTTTAAGAGAGAATCTCTCTGTTGCCCAGGCTGGAGGGCACTGGCATGATCTCAGCTTACTGCAACCTCCGCCTCCTGGACTCAAGCAATCCTCCTGCCTCAGCCTCCCGAGTAGCTGGAATTACAGGCATGCACCACCACACCCTGCTAATTTTTTTTTTTTTTGTAGTGATGGGAGTCTTGCTGTGTTGCCCAGGCTGGTCTTGAACTCCTGTGCTCAAGCAGTCCACCCACCTCAGCCTCCCAAAGTGCTGGGATTACAGGTGTGAGCCACCACACCTGGCTTAGAATGTAGTTCTCTTTTTTTTTTTTTTTTGACAATCAGTAAAAGTATTATAAATCTTTTTTTGAGATGGAGTTTTGCTCTTGTTGCCCAGGCTGGAGTGCAATGGCATGATCTTGGCTCACTACAACCTCCGCCTCCCAGGTTCAAGCGATTCTCCTGCCTCAGCCTCCCAAGTAGCTGGGATTACAGGCGTGCACCACCATGCCTGGCTAATTCTGTATTTTAAGTAGAGATGGGGTTTTGCCATGTTGGCCAGGCTGGTATTGAACTCCTGACCTCAAGTGATCCACCCGCCTCGGCCTCTCAAAGTGCTGGGGTTACAGGCATGAGCCACTGCGCCCGGCCAGTATTATAAATCATAAAGAATGTGGTCCTCTTACACTTCTGTCACTGCTGTCCACGTGGAAGAAGTAGATTTCAATATCGGATTAGATCAAATTTTATTTTTATTTATTTACTTATTTGAGATGGAGTCTCACTCTGTTGCCCAGGCTGGAGGGCAGTGGCATGATCTTGGCTCACTGCAACCTCTGCCTCCCGGGTTCAAGTGATTCTCCTGCCTCAGCCTCCCCAGTAGCTAGAATTACAGGCACGCACCATCACACCCAGATAACTTTTGTATTTTTAGTAGGGACGGGGTTTTACCATGTTAGCCAGGTTGGTCTTGAACCCCTGACCTCAAGTGATCTGCCCACCATGGCTTCCCAAAGTGCTGGGATTATTGGTATGAGTCACCGTGCCTGGCTTTTAAAAAAAAAATTTTGTAACAAAGTTTTGCTCTGTTGTCCAGGCTCCCAAAGTGCTAGGGTTTCAGGTATGAGCCATCATACCGGGCCAAAATTTATTTACTTATTTGGAGACAGGATCTTACTTTGTTATCCAGGCATGGTGGCAGGCACCTGCAATCCCAGCTACTTGGGAGGCTGAGGCAGGAGAATCGCTTAAACCTGGGAGTTGGAGGTTGCAGTGAACTGAGATCGCACCATTGCACTCCAGCCTGGGCAAAAACAGCAAATAAATAAAATAAATAAATAGATAAAATAAATGTCTCAAATAAATAAACAAAAATAAACTTACCAACATAGTTCTTCAATTTGTCCACAACTAACTTTTACTATTAGTAGGGCTTTTGCTTAAGGGTAGGTGAAATTGAACCCAGTAATTTTTAAGCTGGAGATGAATTGCATCCTGGCTTTGTTCCACCTGGAATTGAGTCCTGGTCTTTGCCTAAGTGAGATTGTGGAATGGAAAGTAGGAGACCTTCGCAGAGAATTCAGCACAATCACAGATTGTTAAGAGATACAGGAAACTATTTTAGAGATCAGTTGATCAGTTTTTAATCATTAAATAAAAACGTGAATGAGGCAATGCAGTAATTTACCCAAGGTCACACTGTGAGTTGCTACAAGAAATGAGAATGAGCATTTATCATTCCTGGCAAGAACGCTTTCCTCTGTGCCCAGGCCTTCGAAGATGAACCTTCATACCAACATTTTTGCCTACTTGAAAATTATCTAAGTACATAGATCGTGTGAGTGAATCTATTGCAGGAATGTTATATACATATAATTAAAAGTTATCTCTATTTCACATTTATATATTTGTCCATTAAAACTTGCATAATTAGAGAAATGTGAAGTATAATTGAGATAATCAGACATCTGTTTTTTTAATAAACATTAATCTTTTATAGATAATATGGTTAAATGATTTCAAAAAGATAATACAGTTACCTGATTTCAAGACACAGCTGCCAAATTGTGTGTTCAGAGAAGTCTTACTCCTACCCTTGCCTCCCCCACTGCTGCCCTCTAGAGGTAACACATTTTAGTGGGGTTTTTTTTTTAATCCTTCAGGCGTTTATGGAAATGTAACCAAATACAAATAGGTGTCCTCATTCTGTACTCCACTTTGCCTACATAAAAGGCAGCACACTGTGCACACTATCGTGTCTTCTTATCTGCTTTTATTTATCTATTATTTTAATAGAGATGAGACCACACTGTGTTGCTCAGGCTGGTCTCAAACTCCTGGGCTCAAGCTGTTCTCCCAGCAGCCTCCCAAAGTGCTAGGATTACAGGCTTGAGCACTGCACCCAGCCATATCCTGTTTTTAAAACATTCTTTGGCCGGGTGTGGTGGCTCCCACCTGTAATGCTAACACTTTGGTAGGCCAAGGTGGGCAGATCACTTGAGCTCAGGAGTTTGAGACCAGCCTGGGCAACAGGGTGAAATCCTGTCTCTACCAGAAATACAAAAAATTAGCCAGGCGTGGTGGTACACACCTGCAGTCCCAGCCACCCGGGAGGCTGAGGTGGGAGGATCACTTGAGCCTGGGAGGCAGAGGTTGCAGTGAGCTAGGGCTGTGCCGCCGTGCTCCAGCCTGGATCACAGAGTGAGGCTCCATCTCAAAAAAAAAAAAAAAAAAAAAAGAAAAATTTTTTTTGGCCTAGAGCTATTTCTGTATACTCGTATATGCTTAAAGATCTATCTTTCTTTCTTTCTTTCTTTCTTTCTTTCTTTCTTTCTTTCTTTCTTTCTTTCTTTCTTTCTCTTTCTTTCTCTCTCTCTCTCTCTCTCTCTCTCTCTCTCTTTCTTTCTTTTGGGGGCAGAGTCTCTCACCCAGGCTGGAGTGCAGTGGCACGATCTCGGCTCACTGCAACCTCTGGGTTCAAGCAGTTCTCCTGCCTCAGCCTCCCTAGTAGCTGGGATCGCAGGTGCCTGCCACCATGCCTGGCTAGTTTTTTAATATTTTTAGTAGAAATGGGCTTTCACCACATTGGCCAGGCTGGTCTTGAACTCCTGACCTCAGTGATCTGCCTCTGTCTCCCAAAGTGCTAGGATTACAGGTGTGTGCCACCATGCCCCACTAGGATCTTTCTTTTTTTAAATATTGACTCTCTGTGTTTCTTTTTCTGAAATCGAGTATCCCATTGTGTGGCTGTTGCATAGTTTATGTAACCGGCCTTTTATTGGTGGACACTGGGTTGTTTTCATACTCTGGCTGTGACAACAGCACTTCAGCGAATAACTATGACACCAGCACTTCAGCAAATAACTATGACAACAGCACTTCAGCGAATAACTATGACACCAGCACTTCAGCGAATAACTATGACAGCAGCACTTCAGCGAATAACTATGACAACAGCACTTCAGCGAATAACTCCATAGCTGTTCAGGCATAGGGGCAGAGGGGCTTGGTTGCCGGAAACAAGATTGGGGGGTCACTGGGTAAATGTATCTGTGCCTGGCAGCATTAGATGGATTCTCCTCCATCAAATATTACCATTTTGTATTTCCACCAGAAATGCATGAATATACACTAATTTCTTCACAGCTATGCCAGTAGCTTGTCCTTTGAATTTGTATTGATTTCATAGATGAAAAGTGTTATCTGCTATAGTTTTACGTTTGTATTCTGAGCAAGGCGAGCATCCTTTTAAATGCTTACGGGGCTTTTGATTTTGGTTTTAGTCTCTGAACTAGTTCTATAGAGTAATATTGCCCATTTTTATTTTGGGTTGTTTATCTTTTTCTTCTTAATTTCTAGGAGTTCTTTAAAAAGTAGGATGATTAGTCCTTTGTCCCTGATATAAGTTATAGAATCTTTTTGACTTTCTTTATGGTGGTTGGTTTGGTTTGGATGGGTTTTTATTTTTGTTTTGTTTTTGTTGTATGGCAGCTATTTAAATTTTTCATGTAGTGAGGGGATTGCTTGAGCCCAGGATTGCATAAGCTCATTATTGCAAGGCTTATAGTGAGCTATGATCATGCCACTGCACTCCAGCCTGAGCAACAGAGCAATACCCTGTCTCAAGGGAAAGAAAAAGAAAAAGCAAAGAAACACAGGGGTGTGGAAGAAAAATTCCTTTCTTTCAATACCCGGTTCCACTGGCCCTTTCCTTTCTTCAGTGTCTGTTAAAGCTCAGAGGGATGAGAAGATTGCTGTTCAGGATGACTTACTATCGAATTTCATCGTAACCAGATCAGTGAGCCAGTATGGAAATAGTTTTCTTACGGTGACTGCTACCGTACAGGGTGTTTCACAGCAGTGGTTTCTCTATTGGCAAAGGAAGCACACTCTGTACTAGTGGGTAGAGAACTAAAGTTAAATTTGTGTTTTCCCAGCATCTAATCCAGAACAGGTGTCATGCGAGGTGGCCAGTACAATTACTTGACTAAGTCCAGCCCACAGAGAGGAGGAATTGCAAAATGTGCATTGAAATTGTCTTGGCTGGGTGCAGTGGCTCACACCTGTAATCCTGGCACTTTGGGAAGCCAAGGCAGGTGGATCACCTGAGGTTAGGAGTTGGAGACCAGCCTGGCCAACATGTTGAAACCCCGCCCTTTTTAAAAATAAAAAAATTAGCCAGGTGTGGTGGCGAGCACCTGTAATCCCAGCTACCTGGGAGGCTAAGGTTGCAGTGAGCCGAGATTGCGCCACTGCCCTCCAGCCTGGGCAACACAGTGAGACTCCATCAAAGAAAGGGAGGGAGGGAAGGAGGGAGGGAGGAAGGAAATTGTCTTACGGTACTCCTACCATGTTAAGTAAAGGTATTTATAGAATTTTCAAAGTGTGAGAAATAAAACTTCAGACGTAATGCATGCTTCCTACTATATTGAATTGGATGATTTTTAAATCTCCCATATTTGCCAGTATATTTTTGTCTGTGTGTATAAGTTCAGTGTACCTATACTGTGGCTAACAATATTTTACTTTGACTAAAGTTTGTTACACAATACTTAGTCATTAGTGTTACCCATTATTGGAATTTCTTTCAGCCTGATTTCTTCCGTTTTCTGCCAAGAGGCAATAGTAATTATTGGACTGCCTCTTCTACATACTGTTTATAGTTGTTGAGAAAGTACTTACTAGGCCGGGCGCGGCGGCTCCCGCCTGTAATCCCAGCACTCGGGGAGGCTGAGGCGGGCGGATCACCTGAGGTTGAGAGTTCTGACCAACATGGAGAAACCCCGTCTCTACTGAAAATACAAAATTAGCCAGTATGGTGGCCCATGCCTGTAATCCCAGCTGCTGTGGAGGCTAAGGCAGGAGAAAGATTGAACACAGGAGGAGAGGTTGTGGTGAGTCAAGATTGCACCATTGCACTTCAGCCCGGCAACAAGAGCAAAACTCCATCTCAAAAAAAAAAAAAGTACTGGTAAAAGTTGAAGTTTTTGTTGCCCTTATCCTCCATTGTGTATTTAGCAGATTTTTCTCGGTGATGGCTCACTTAACCCTTATGATGATGAAAATGATAGGTATGAGTGCAAGTAATTTGAGGAGCCCAGAGTCTGCTCTGAGATGTCTTATTCCCCCTAGGTCAAAGCCAGTGATACAAAGCTAGCATAGAGCAGAAAGGTCTTTAAGAACCTTGAAGTTCAGCTGTCTTATTGGAATGGTTTGATGTGACGGTGACACAAAGCGGAAGATTTTTCGGAAGTCAGGTCTCTGCATCACTGCTTTTGGGTGTGATTTAATTTTTAGAAAGATTTTAGCTGCAGACCGAGTTTTTCAGGTCTCGTAGCCAGTGGCTGTGTTGCAGCGCGTTAAGGGAAAGGTGGCTCTTGCTGTTCAGAGCGCACGGAGTTCTTGGTCCGCCGCGTTCTTGCAGTCCATTTGGCTGAGGGCTGCCTCTTGTCTCCTGAGCCAGATTGGCACAGCTGGTCCAAAGCAGGAGTTAAGGATTGCTCCAGCAAGTGGATTAGTGGCTTTTCCTAATTGCCAGATCTTATAACTGGAGTTATGGCCGCTGGGACTGGTTGTTCCCAGTTAACAATGGTGTGGGTGATGGTGAAGTGCATTTTCCAGGAGAGGTCCTGCTTCTCAGCTCTGCGACTGCAGCAAGCTGTGTGGCCTCTAACCCAGCGTCCTCATCTGTTAAAGGGTACGATAATCGTGTCTCTCATAGGGCTGGCAGGCACTGGAGTAGTGCAGGTAACCTAGTACCTGAAGCAGGCTGAGCCCTCAAAGAAGGGTAGCTGTTACTCATGCGTGTTGTAGGGCTTGACTGGAAACTCGCTCAATATGGTGTGCTTCCTTGAATCTAAGAATCCAGTGATGATGAGACTGTACCGTTATATACTACTAAAAAGAAATTGTAAGACATTAATTTTAATTTACATGTTAAAATGTGAAAAAAATGTACATTTTAGAATAGATAAAACAAGGTAAGTCACGTTTATAAGAATTGTGTTAAAATATACCTTACATGAAATTGGCATTTGACTGTTTTGAAGCCTACAGTTCAGTGACATGAGGTCCATCAATATTGCTGTTGTACAGCCATCACCCTCTAGCTCCAGAACCTTCCATCATCCCAAACTGAAACTCCCATTAAACTTCTCCAGCTCCAGAACCTTCTCATCATCCCAAACTGAAACTCCTGTGCCCATTAAACTCCTCCAACTCCAGAACCTTCTCATCATCCCAAACTGAAACTCCTGTGCCCTTTAAACTCCTCCAGCTCCAAAACCTTCCATCATCCCAAACTGAAACTCCTGTGCCCATTAACCACCAACTCTCCATTCCCACTCCTGCCAGCTCTGGTAGGCCCTCTTCTACTTTCTGCCCCTATGAATCTGTCTACAGTAGATACCTCTTAAGAGTTACATTTTTATAGAAATTGAATCTGTGTGCTCAGCAGGATCAGATGACCATGTCCTTTTCAACAAGGTACTTGAACAAGCAGACACGATCTGAGGAGGGGATTTTCCAGTTGAGAGATTTTGGAGGCAGTAGAAGAGAGGGGGGAAGCGGGAAGGAGAATACAGAAGGGGTTTCTGTAGCTCTGTGGTGCTCGCCTGTGTTCGAATGTTTACATCTCTATTCTTTTGAATGTAATTCCTGAAGCAGGTAAAGATACAGCTTTTGTTCTATCTCTTTCCAACCACTTAGCCCCAACCATTTACTGAGCAGCTCCTCTTTTTCTACTGATTTTAAAAAAAGGTTCACTGCAGCATTTTAGACTGTTCCTTCACAAGATGCATTGTCAGGGAAGAGCAGTTTCCCTTGCAATTCTGTGTGACACTTTGTAAATTCAGAGATAATGGAAAAGCCAAAATGTAAACACAAAAATTTCACTCTCAGTAATCCAGCTCTTTTTCTGTGTAAATAAGGTCTTTACATTTTTCTCTCCATAGGAAGAACTAAACAGTTCTATTTAACCTTTTTAATTTATGCTACATTTACTCTAATGGCACAGCCACCTCTCATTTAGTTGTGCCAGTTAAGAGTAGTATTGGCAGAAGTCAGTTGAATCAGTGTGTAATGTGCCCATTTGAGTTAGGACCTTGGAAGACACAGCAGGAACGTGAACTCAGCAGTTGGAGAAGGCAGAGGCAAGGTGGCAGTCGGGACACTCTCCCAGCTGTGCATGCCATTTTTGTTCTTGGGGCATGCTAGGAGATTTTTTTGAGTTGCCTTTGTGTGCTGCAAGTACTCTTGGGGAGCTGCCCAGATGAGGTTGACTTCTGCCTTTTAAAGCCGATCATGAAGGCAAAGTCAGTTTCCATAAATCTGTTATTTCACAGAATGAGGCATATTTTACAGTTTTCACATTCTTCAGCTTCGTAAACATTTGTGCAGAGAGTGGTGGGCAAGTAAGACTTTTACAGTATGCATTTCTTATTTTCTGCTTGAGAGACGTGCTCATTTCCCCTCCTTTCCTTTTAATCTTCCTGTTTCCTTGACACACCTGCTTCTGAACCCCATTCTCGTCTCTCCCCGCTGTGACAGTTCACCAGCACTTCACGGTACCCGAGACTCTTTCAACCTGTATTTTCCACCAACTGTCAGTTGCAAAATAAGATTGCTTTGTTTGGGAGGGAGAGGGTAGAATCCTTTCTGAACGTCTCCTTTTCCTTTGAAACAGGAGCACTTCAGAGGCAATTGAACTGCTTTTAGGTTTTTCTTACCACCCAGCTTTTTCTTCTGATTGATCCTGCCGTGAACACACGGTTCTGTTGATGACATCGATTTGTTGCTATGGAAATAGTGGTAATGTCACAGATTCAACCCTGTGACTTTACTGCAGGTTGCTGCAGGAGAAATGGGCAAGGCTTCAGGGGAGAACCTCATTAAAACTGAAGGCTATCAATTATAAGCAGGTGAAAGGTAAATGGAGCCAACCTTTTGTGTAATGAAAACAAAAAGTGAACCCGTAGCAAATTCACTGCCTGCAGTTGAATGCCTCAGCAGGAATTCTAACCCATGGGAGTCTTTGACAAAATAAAAAAATGTACTCTTTCCCAGAGCACGTCTTCTACCCAAGTTTAAATCTCTTAACCCAAATCTTGTGCACTGACGTGGGCCTTCCCTTTTGATCTTCAGGACACGGGCAGCAGGTGGCTCCTCCTCCAGTTCCAGCTGCCAGCCCAGCGAGCAGGATGCCCCAGCCACAGAATGGAAGCTCAGGAGTGGGTAAGATGCTACACCAGGACATGCTGACCATGCGTGTCAGACTCTTGAATAATGTTTTGAAATTGAATCTGGGACTGCCGGGAGTTTTCAAAATGCCATTCATTACAGGCTGTGTTTTGCAAAGAATTAATTCTGATTCATATTGTACGGTATGTGACTGAAAAAATGACTGAAGATTATCTTTTTGTTTGTTTTTCTGAGACAGGGTCTCGCTCTGTCACCCAGGCTGGATGGCATGCAGTGGTACCATCACAGCGCCCTGCAACCTTAACCTCCCAAGTAGCTGGTACTATAGGCACATGCCACCATGCCTGGCTAATTTTTTTTTTGTGGAAATGGCGTCTTACTATGTTGCCCTGGCTGGTCTGAAACTCCTGGCCTCAAGCAGTCCTCTGTCCTCAGCCTCCCAAAGTGCTGGGATTACAGGCGTGAGCCATGGTGTCCAGCTAAAGATTGTCTTTTAAAGATACCTAATGTCTTTTAAAGACACGTCAGCCTTTTAAAAAAATCGAAGTGCTATATTCTTCTCTGTTAGTAGTTTATCAGGTAGTTTGTTAGTTTTTCACGTCTGTGGGTTTGATGCTGTCCGCCTTTGTGTGTATTTGCATTCCCTTCAAGTTCTGGCCTTGTCACATCTGGCTCACCTCTCCAGCTGTCCCGCTTGGGGCCCTCGTGGGCGTTTCTCGTTCGCTTGAAGGCAGTGTCGTTTCTGTTGGTCATAGGTTCTGCTCTTTGGTCTCATGGATGAGAAATCTTTTTTACTTTTCTCTGCAGCAGGTCCCGAGCGGCCCTAATGGAATCCTTTTGTTTACTTTCTGGCCTAAAGTAAAAGGAACCTCTTGATCTGGGAAGTCACCGTTGAAAATTTTGATTTGTAGAATGCGGTTGGATTTATTTTTAGAGGTCCTTTTTTCTGTCGCAGCTTCTCATACACCTCCTCTCCTCCCCTCAACTATTAGTTTCTATTTTTCAGTGCTAACATTCTAAGAAAAGCAAGGTTAAGACGTCACTAATGTTTCTGTGAAATTTTCAGGACTTTTCCGCCATTGGTCTTTGTTGTTTTAAATCTACCTTACAGTATCTCTCTCTCTTCTTTCTCTCTCTCTTTCTCTCTCTCTCTCTCTCCTTTTGTAAGTGGATCTATTTATACACAACTCTCAAATTACATACTGTGGACCGGGCGCGGTGGCTCGCGCCTGTCATCCCAGCACTATGGGAGGCTGAGGTGGGTGGCTCACTTGAGGTCAGGAGTTTGAGACCAGCCTGGCCAACACGGTGAAACCCCATCTCTACTAAAAATACAAAAATGAACCAGGCATGATAGCGTGTGCCTGTAATTCCAGCTGCTTGGGAGGCTGAGGCATGAGAATCATTTGAACCCAGGAGGCGGAGGTTGCAGTGAGCTGAGTTTGTGCCCTTGCCCTCTAGCCTGGGCAACACAGCAAGACTCTGTCTCAAAAAGAAAAAAACAGATACTGTTAAAGAGGGTGGTGAAATTGACTCTGTAAAGTGGTAAATAGTCACTTCCGTAGGCTGATACACAAACAGTACGTTATTCATCTCCCTCCCTCCACAGAATTATGTTTCTGGTTGTCTCGCTTTGCCTTATATTAAAACTTATTTTTAAAAGTTGGGGCTGGGTGCAGTGGCTCACACGTGTAATCCCAGCACTTTGGGAGGCCAGGGCAGGAGGATTGCTTGAGTCCAGGAGTTTGACACCAGCCTGGACAACAGAGACCCTATCTCTATAAGAAAAAATTGTTTAAGAATTAGCTGGGAATGGTGGTGCCTGCCTATGGCCCCAGCTACTCAAGAAGCCAGAGGTGGGAGAATCGTTTGAGCTCAGGAGTTAGAGGCTGCAGTGAGCTATGATCGTGCCCCTGCACGCCAGCCTGGGGGACAGAGCAAGACCTTGTCTCAAAACAGTGAAAGTCGGTGAATGTTCCTAAACTACGTAGTGAAAGAAAATGAACTGGCTTTGTACTGAGGGGAAGCTACCCAGCATGAAAAAATTGGATGAACGGATGGATGCTTGTGTGTGTTTTATAAAATTATATATTATGTATGAGTATATACACATACTCTACAAATACATGTGTTTCCTCACACAGTCTTGAGGTAATTACTGTTGTGTGTGTAATGACCTCTCTTGACTCCTCAGTTAGAATAGAGAATTTTAGGAGCTGGAACACTCCTATGTGTGTTTTCTACTAATTACTGTGAATGCCTCGAAGGGTGTGGCACAGGCTGTGGAAACTCAGTCAATAAATACTGGCTAGATGGTGTATTGATACTTTCAGCCAAATTCTGTTCTCAAGAGATGTTTTCATATAGAAGGTATGAAGTCACTCAACTGAATTGTATTTTCTGAATTTGGAGGTTGAAGTTTTGCAGATACACAGTACGTGTAAAATAACTCATCTGCTCAAACACTCTGATTCCCTGTTCTTTCCCAGTGCGGCGCAGCTGCTTAGGTTTGGATAAGGAGGCAGAAGGGTCTTCGTGGTCACCCACTTACATGTGTTGACCAAAAACTGACTCTCGCCCTTTGCACCCGACGAGACTCAGTCTCACGGGCTCCGTGCTAGCCTCTGTCCTCTGGCCGCGTTGAGGCCCGGGAGTTGCCTGGGGACTTGGAGGCGATCTCTTTGTGATAGACCTCTCACCTTCTGTCCTGTCCCCCTGCTTTTCTTCTCATGTGATGAGTGCCTTGCCGTCAGTTTTACCAGTTAAGAAAGTTGATTTTCTTTCTCTGACCCGTTACCTTGCCCGTCGAGGCAAGAGAAATGTTTAGGAGGGCAGCCTTGAGAAAGAGCAGTGTCTGGATTCATTACCGCTATCACCTTGACGTCGGGGCTGACGTGAGCAAATGTAACAGTGAACTGCTGTGTGCACAGCCTTCATTCTAGATTGCTTTTCTGGCCTCCAGCCTCAGTCTCTATTTGGTCTGTGTATCTCTTGCATACTAAAAAGGAAAAGCTTTGCCTATTGTGTTGTATAGTTTCACTGGTGGCACCTCAATAATTTAGCGTTACTGTAAAGCTTACTATAAAAAAGTTAAGTAGAGCCGGGCGCGGTGGCTCACACCTGTAATCCCAGCACTTTGGGAGGCCGAGGTGGGTGGATCACGAGGTCAAGAGATCGAGACCATCCTGGTCAACATGGTGAAACCCCGTCTCTACTAAAAATACCTGGGCATGGTGGCACGTGCCTGTAGTCCCAGCTACTCGGGAGGCTGAGGCAGGAGAATTGCTTGAACCCAGGAGGCGGAGGTTGCGGTGAGCCGAGATCGTGCCATTGCACTCCAGCCTGGGTAACAAGAGCGAAACTCTGTCTCAAAAAAAAAAAAAAAAAAAGTTAAGTAGAATAATCATACTCCTTTTCATTTGTGTTTGTTTTTAAAGGTTCCACTGTTCCTAAGGCTTATGGTCCGTCAAAGACATTTGGAAAAGCTGGAGGTCCCAGCCTGTCCAGCACTTCCGGGGGAACACAGGCCAAAGTGGTGCCCATTGCCAGCCTTACCCCTTACCAGTCCAAGTGAGTTGTTGCATAGGATAAGTTCTAGGTGTACGTATAAAATAGAGAAGTCACTATGGACTCCTGAGTTTATTCGTGCGTGATCCTCAGGGTCACCTCCAAATAGAATGAGTTTACTCTTTTTCTTTCTTTTTTCTTTTTCTCTTTTTTTTTTTTGAGACCAGAGTCTCTCTTCTTCCCCCAGGCTGAAGTGAGTGCAGTGGTGCAATCTCAGCTCACTGCAACCTCCACCTCCCGGGATCAAGCGAGTCTCCTGCCTCAGCCTCTCGAGTAGCTGGGATTACAGGCTCCCACCACCATGCCTGGCTAATTTTTTTTGTATTTTATAGAGACGGGATTTCACCATCTTGGCCAGGCTGGTCTTGAACTCCTGACCTCGTGATCCACCCACCTCAGCCTCCCAAAGTGCTGGGACGACAGGCGTGAGCCACTGCGCCCAGCCTGGGTTTACTCTTTTTGTTTCGTGAGGAGGAGAGGGGTACAGATTGTGGCAACCTTTAACTCTCTCATTGGAAAGTAGAGCGAAAATAGCAATCTGCCGTGGCCTGTGGGGTTTCACTCATTTTGAAAGAATTTGAAATTAAAAATACTTAATACTTAATCAGTTGATAATCTTATGAGTAAAAATAAATATATCTGATAATTGAAAAGGCCTTTCATCTACTGCTATAAACAGGTGACTTCACCTTTGGTTTAGTTGGCTAAAATAATCTGCACTATTTGTATTAACCACATTAACATTCCCCGAATGTATATTTCTTTTTTTATGACTTTTTTACATTCAAAATTAATTTGAAGCCGAGCACTTTGGGATGCTGAGGCAGACGGATCAGCTGAGTTTCGGAGTTCGAGACCAGCCTGGCCAACATGGTGAAAGCCTGTCTCTACTGAAAATACAAAAATTAGCCAGGTGTGGTGGTGCACGCCTTGTAGTCCCAGCTACTCGGGAGGCTGAGGCAGAAGAATTGCTTGAACCCGGGAGATGTAGGTTGTGGTGAGCTGAGATTGCACCACTGCGCTCTAGCCTGGGCGACAGTGAGATTCCTTCTCAAAAAATAAACAAAATAATTTGCATAGTTAAAAATTAGAGTTCTTTTTTTCAGAATTGTTTCAGATATGTTTCTGTTCCTCAGTACTTTGTAATGTAGGAAAGAGATTTTTCCCTGTGAAATGAGGTGCCTAATGTGCCTGGTACAGGTGTTCAGGAGGGCACCGGAAGCAGGGCTCAGCTCTTCGGCCTCCTCTCCTCGTGGCCTCTCTGTAAGGTCCTGCTGCCACAGTGTGTTTCCTGGGTGGCCCGCCGCCGTGATATATTTATATTCTTTGTGCACGAGAAATGAGACAGAAGTTTGACACCAGTTATATCAATTCCCATAATTGAAAACTCTGGTAAAATATAATTGCTGGTGTTGCTGTATTTTCTAGCTTAGAACCTTTCATTAAGGGGATATTGTTGCCTTGGAGATGCTTTTTGGAGAAGGGAGAGAGTTTATAAATTTACTTGTTTGACAGGAGAATGAGTTAGTGTTAAATCACCTTGCATGTTTTACTATTTGCTTATTCTGTAAACTGTCAAACCCATGTGTCATCTTCAGGTTTTAATTAGCTAGATTAAAATACAGGTTGGAAAATGGAATATGTGTAAGATGAGAAAGGCTGTGGTAAGATGATTTCTCACTTGATCTTTTCCAAGTAAGACTCCAAACACTGATACAATGGATTTGGTTTTTAGGTGGACGATTTGTGCTCGTGTCACCAACAAAAGTCAGATCCGTACCTGGAGCAACTCCCGAGGGGAAGGGAAGCTGTTCTCTCTAGAACTAGTTGATGAAAGTGTGAGTATTTGCCAAGTGGGGAAGTGAGAGTCGTGGACAGTAGGCCAGAGAGAAGCGCGACTGTTTTGCGCTTCTCCGTCTGACCTGGTCCTTTGATGCTGTCTGGAGTGGAGGGTTAAAGGTCATAAATAAATCTTTGATCTTAAATGACAGTGTTGGTAGCAGCAGAAAGTCGTTTTCTAAATGTGGAAGTAGCCTCTTGGGCAGGAGAAACTGGAGACCGTCTGATTTGCTGGCAGGCTCCGTTGAGGCCCTGGGATGTGATATCTGCTTATGCGCAGAGTGGAGCCTCAGGCCACAGCAGAAGGCACACAGTTCTGACCTTGATACGGGAATGGTTTGGTGGGAAATGGGTTCTGACTGTGCAGATTCTCTTACTTGCTTTATTTAAACTAAACAAAACCATGACAATGAGACAGAATTCCTATGCCATGGGATCATGACAGTCTTGATAGCTGTTAATCTGTCCATTTCAGGAGTTTTAGACCAGCCTGTCCAACATAGTGAAACGCCATCTGTATTAAAAATGCAAAAACTGTCCGGGCACACTGGCTCACGCCTGTAATCCCAGCACTTTGGGAGGCCGAGGTGGGCAGATTACTTGAGGTCAGGAGGTCGAGACCAGCCTGGTCAACATAGTGAAACTCTGTCTGTACTAAAAATACAAAAATTAGCTGGGCTTTGTGGCGCATACCTCTAGTCCCAGCAACTTGGCGGGCTGGGGTAGAAGAATCACTTGAACCCAGGTGGCAGAGTTTGCAGTAAGCTGAGATTGCACCACTGCTCTCCAGCCTGGGCAACATGGCAAGACTCCATCTCAAAAAAAATAAAAATAATAATATAACGATTTCTAAAATATACTTCAGCGTTCGTTTCAAACTGCCGCATATTTCCTGTTTGTTCAAACTCCCAAAGGCGGAGAAAAAAATAGATTTTTGGGGGGTGGGGGGACGATGGTATAACACCCAAAATGTTTGACTGTGTGGTGGCAGAATAAATATTAGAACTTTTTTTTTTTTTTTTTTTTTTAAACAAATTAACACTCTAATGTATGATGGTTGGTTATTGGCTACAGTTTCAACCATTTAAGTTTCTTGTCCACCTGTAGCATTTTGGCTGACAGAAAAGTGAAAGTGAAAATCGGATCACAAGCAACTTGAAAACCTGACTTACGCAGTGGCTCCCGAGCATGGAGTGCTTGTCACCGAGAAGGCACTGGGGGAGGCAGGAGTCATCCCGGCAGCACCATGCTGTGGGTTGTGTCGCTCAGTGGCCAGCGTGGTTTTGTTCTCATTGTCAGAATATTCCACTGGACAGTGCCCTTTTGTTCTGTTCTCAGTGTCTCACTTGAGGTTCATGCAGCAACTGAAATTCTCTCTTCAGCGGGCTAATGACTTGAATGTGTGACTATAAAATACGGGTTTCTGGGATGTCTGGAGCCCTCTTTGGGTCCACTGATCTAAAGATGTCATTTTGATGCTGAGGTGGCCTGTGTGTCACTGGTCAGGCTTGAAGTCGAGTCCCACAGTCCTAAGTGCTCTCACGTGCTTCCACAGGGTGAAATCAGAGCTACTGCTTTCAATGAGCAAGTGGACAAGTTCTTTCCCCTCATTGAAGTGAACAAGGTATGGTAGTGTTGGCGTTGGGGCCGACACTCAGTGAGGGTAAGAGGACTCTGGTCCCGTGGAGGGTTGTGTGGTGGCAAACCAGGGTTTTCTTGTCCAATTTGATGACAGTCTCAGGTTCTGTGGCTTGGCCTCCTTTGCAGGTGTATTATTTCTCAAAAGGCACCCTGAAGATTGCTAACAAACAATTCACAGCTGTTAAAAATGACTATGAGATGACCTTCAATAATGAGACTTCTGTCATGCCCTGTGAAGATGATCATCACTTGCCTACCGTTCAGTTTGATTTCACAGGGATTGATAACCTAGAGAGCAAGTCTAAAGACTCCCTTGTCGGTAAGTTGGTGTATGGGAAGGAACAGCAGTGATGAGTGGTTTTCTGTGCGGCGTGGGGGACGGTGTTCCTGTGCAGCGTGGGGGGCGGTGTGTCTGTGCAGTGTCCA
>PVKV010005061.1:0-68695 GCA_004027835.1 Alouatta palliata | reverse complement strand
CGGTGTTTCTGTGCAGTGTCCGGGGCGGTGTCAGACCCCACTGCTTGCCATTCACCCTCCAATCCCATTCAGCGGGAGCCCTGACGGTCTCCTGCTAACACGTGCGTGTGTTTCAGACATAATTGGGATCTGTAAGAGCTATGAAGATGCCACTAAAATCACAGTGAGGTCTAACAACAGAGAGGTTGCTAAGAGGAATATCTACTTGATGGACACGTCGGGGAAGGTGGTGACTGCTACGCTGTGGGGGGACGATGTAAGTGCGAGGGCGGGGAAGAGCTCCCGGGGGAGCGGGCGGTCTTGTCCGATGAGTTGGGGGCTGTGGCCCTGTAGATGGGAAGGGCTCTGCTGTCTGGCAGATATTTGAAATCCTTTATCTTCTGTGAGATTTGCTGTGATTCAAGCTTTACAGAGGCAAACGCTCTTTCCCCTAACTCTGGGAAAGTAGTACTAGTTCGATGTGTCTCTGAGAAGATGCTTATATGTGAAGTCTGTCTTATATACATTCCATGTACATTGATTACATTCACTCACTATTGACTGTTTGCCTTGTTTTCTATAAAAACCTTCTGTGTTCTTCCTGCTGGTGACACTTGTGTATGTCTGGTGTTTCTTTTACAGGCTGATAAATTTGATGGTTCCAGACAGCCTGTGTTGGCTATCAAAGGAGCCAGAGTCTCTGATTTCGGTGGACGGAGCCTCTCTGTGCTGTCTTCCAGCACAATCATCGTGAATCCTGACATTCCAGAGGCCTATAAGCTTCGTGGATGGTAGGTTTCATGGGGCGAAAAAAGGGCTGTTTGAGGAGAGCTGGTTACCGTGTGTGAGCCTCCGCCAAGCAGAAGCCTTCGTTAGGGAAGTGAGTGGTGCATTCGTTTCTTGGAGGCATTTTCCCTTCTGAGAGGATGGCTTTAAAGCCCTTGAGCTGACAAACCTGGAATCCCGTGACGATCCGGAGAGTCGGAGCAGGCGTTTAGAATGTGATGCTGCCTGCCGACCTCGGTCCTGCCGAGGAGTGCCCGGCAGTCTTCAGCGGCGGGTGCTGAGGCGTCTTTCCTTCCAGGATTCACGCTCCGGGCCTCTGTGGCATGAGGGGAGCATGTGCTTTGTTTTTCTGTCAAGTCTTTGGTGCCGATCTCATCTCCAGTGTGTATTCACTGGACTCTGATAAAGTGTGGTGAGAACAATGGGCTTTTTGTTAGGATTAGATTGTTATTCCCACAGCACTCAGGGGATGAGGAAAGGCTGTTAGAATCTCCTCACTGTATCTAGCCTTTTAGGACATTAAAACTCGGTCTTAAAAGAGTACTTGAACCTGAAACACGGTATGCAAGGATTGATGTGGTCGGGAAGGCGCTTTCGCTAGCCCAGCTGGAATAACTCCTGTAGCTCTAGTCACGGGGCAGCGTGGCGGTTTCCAGCTGTGTCTTAGGATTTAAGCAGCTACAGAATGAGCTCATTTTACATACTCCTCCTCTGCTTTGAGTCATGTGAACCAGTGGCACTGGTTTTTGACCACTTTTATGAAGCATGTTCTGGAATGTTCATGTCACGTAAGCCACCCTCCTGAGCACGGTCCACACATCTCTACTGAACTGTTGTGGTAGCTAGCCTTGCAGAAGGCAGGGCCCAGTCTGACCAGAAATAGCCGCGTATTGCTTTGTTCTTACTGCTTGATTTCCTTTCAGGCTCTGGAGCTCGGCCCCAGGTTAATTGCATTCCCACATGAAGGTCTTCATATTTTACTTGTCAATAACCATGATCCCAGTCAACTTAAGCACAGCTGTCCCCAGAATCGAATAACCTATCACTGATCAAAGAGGAGCTCAGTGCGCACACTCTACCTGGACAGGGATTAGAGGTGTTTAGATCTTGGCTGTGACCGTGCAGGATTTTGGTCGGGGTCGCCTCTCTCCTTGCTCTGTTGAGTGGTCTTTGGTGGCAGATGTTCCTTGGAGTCTTTGAAACCGTAAACTGGTGTAGCTGGTGGTGGTGAAACAGATGTACGGCCCTTGCTGTGCCCTGTGGGGGATTTAGGCACTTACCTGACAGGAGAAGGCGGCTGTCTGCAGCGTAGGGTGACATCCGTTCTGTGAGATGGTCTCTTCGTAAGGAACCGGTTCTTCGCGTGGTGAGCTCCTAGTTACCTACCTTTGGTGGGTGTTTGGCCCGCCTCTAGTCTCAGGCTGGCTCCTCTCTGCCGCCGCTGTGTTCCTGAGCCGCTTTCTCCTTGGCCTCATTTCCTTCATATCAGTTGTTATGTGATCAAGAAGCACCATCAATTTTAATAATAATTTAATACAAATTAATTTAACGTCCACATTGGCAAAAGTAAATCTACAAGCAAAAGGGTAATGCCTTCTGATAAATTGCTCTGGGTTATAAAATCTTCTGGGCCAGGCACGATCGCTCATGCCTGTAATCCCAGCACTTTGGGAGACTAAGGTGGGCAATTGCTTGAGGCCAGGAGTTCAAGACCAGCCTGGCCAACATGGTGAAACCTCGTCTCTGCAAAAAATACAAAAATCAGCCAGGCGTGGTGGTGCGTGCCTGTAGTCCCAGCTACGTGGGAGGCTGAGGCACGAGAATGACTTGCCAGGAGGTGGAGGTTGCAGTGGGCCAAGTCGGTGCCAGTGCACTCCAGCCTGAGTGACACAGCAAGACTGTCTCAAAAACAACAACAAAAACACCACTTTTGGCCTCTGTATCAGGCATAGGAGGCCTTTTATGGAAACCCTTTTTGCTAGGCTATCGCAGTATATTGACTGTCCCTTTCCGTACTGATACATTCGGCGATGATCAAAACACAGCTTCCTGCTGTGAATGAGCATTAGTAGCCCAAAAGACACCAGACGGCTGCTTTATAGCTTACTAGTTGTTGACTTTCCCAGATTCTGATTTTAGGCCTGGGGTGGTCCTGTTAATTGAAGAAAAGATTCCTTGGTACTTTGGCATTGACTCTTTTCACCACTGGGGGGCATCAAAGCAACTGAGATTAGAAGAAAGGTCATTCGGTTTCTTCAGCTGACTTTGGGCCAGGAGCACTGCCTCACCCCCTGTAATCCCAGCACTTTGGGAGGCTGAGGGAGGAGGATTGCCTGAGTCCAGGAGTTTGAGACCTGCCTGGTCAACATAGCAAGACCCCATCTCTAATTTTTTAAATGGGCCTGGGCATGGTGACATGTACCTGTAGTCCCAGCTACTTAGTGGGGCTGAGGTGGGAGGATCACTTGAGCTCAGGTGGTCACAGCTGCTGTGAGCCATAATTGTATCATTGCACTCCAGCTTGGGTGACAGAGTGAAACTCTGTCACAGATTGTTTTTTAAATTTAAAAATGTGAAAAAGCGTATAATTCCGAAGGTACTGAGTTCAGCCAATATGACCGTGCGCTATGTGAAAGTTGGGCAGGTGGTGGGAACCTGCGCCTGGCGTGCAGAAACAGGTCACGCATCGAGAAGCATATCAAGTGCTCATCGTCGTTCTTTGTTCATGTTTTCAGGTTTGACTCAGAAGGACAAGCCTTAGATGGCGTTTCCATCTCTGATCTAAAGAGCGGACTTGGAGGGAGCAACACCAACTGGAAAACCTTGTATGAGGTCAAATCAGAGAACCTGGGCCAAGGCGACAAGGTAGCCAGCACCCCTGACCTTCTCCACAAAGCCTGGGAAGGGTACAGAACGGTGCATTCAGAAACTCGGGTGCTGACACCAGCTGTCGGAGCTGTGATTCTTACCTGGGGCTGTGACCCGAGCATGTCGTAGGGGCCGAGAATCACGGCCAGTGTGAAGTAGCCAGGTGTGCTCATGGGAGTGTGTTTTAACCCTCAGGGGACGTGAGGCAGGAAAGTGTGAAGAACTCTTAGACTAAGAGTTAATTCCCAGAGGGAGCTTGACACGGGAGTGACAGTCGGCTTTGTGGTGTAATATTAACTGCCTTCGGGTCCATGTTTCTTTTCTGTGATCGTTCCTGCAAATTAAAGTGCCCACATATCAGAAAGATGTTTTTTGAGATGAGCGTTTGTCTGGCTCAGTGTCAGACATTAGGCAGTTTTGCAGGTGCTGTCCCTGACTAGAATCCAGCGTATTGACCTCTCCTAGGCTGAGGGTTGCCAGCGTTCCCTGAAAGGATGGGCCCTGCTATTTGACTTTTCGTTGCAGCTTTCCTTTCCGTGTTTGTATTTAATGACCCTCCTCCCATCTTGATCTAAACCTGTATTCTGCCAGCAGTTCAATATTTAAATCATTTATTTCTCCTTTATGCTCCCTAAAATAGCAATCCCTGCTCTAGTATTTTCATAACACACAGTGTAGGTTTCATACCTGCTGTCTTGTTTTGTCTTGTTTTCACTGTATACCTGATACATCACTGTCAGCAGCAGCTCTTACAGTGCTGTTATAGACCATCTCACCACGTTGTCCCGTCACGGGAACACCCACTCTCTCGGTTCTCTGTAATCCAGGTACTCAAGACGCCGAGGCAAGTGGATTGCCTGAGCCCAGGCAGTCAACTGAGTAACATGGGAGACCCCTTCTTTCAAAAAAAAAAAAATAAGGCAACAACTAGGCCGGGCATGGTGGCTCACACCTGTAATCCAAGCACTTTGGAGGCCAAGGCGGGCAGATCACTTGAGGTCAGGAGTTCAAGACCAGCCTGACCAACATGGTGAAACCCCATCTTTAAAAAAAAAAAACAAGAAAAACTTTATTGCTAAAAAATGCTAACAGTCATCTAAACCTTCAGTAAGTCATAATCTTGCTGGTGGAGGGTTTTGTTTCAATGTTGATGGCTGCTGCCCAATCACGGTGATGGTTGCTGAACACTGGGTGCCTTTGGCAGTTTCTTAAGACAGCAGTGAAATTTGCCACCCTGGTGCTCTTCCTTTCACAGACGATTTCTCCATAGGATGTGATGCTCTTGGACAGCATTCTGCCCACAGTAGAACTTTTTTTAAAATTGGAGTCTATCCTTCTCAAGTCCTGTCACTGCTGTATCAACTAAGCTTATGTGATATTCTAAATCCTTTGTTGTCATTTCAACAATTCTCACAGCATCCTCACCAGGAAGAGATTTCCTCTCAAGAAACCACTTTCTTTGTCCATGGTAAAAAGCAACTCCTCATCTGTTCAAGTTTGATCCTGAGACTACAGCAATTCAGGCCCATCTTCAGGCTCCACTTGTCATTCTAGTTCTCTTGCTATTTTTATCACATCTGCAGGTCCCTCCTCCACTGAAGTCTTGAAACCCTCATATCATCCATGAGGGTTGGAATCAACTTGTTCCAAACTCCTGTTGATGTTGGTATTTTGACCTCCTCCCATGATTCACGAATGTTCCTTTTTTTTTTAATTTGAGACAGGGTCTCCTGTCATCCAGGCTGGAGTGCAGTGGCTTGATCACAGCTCACAGCAGTCTCAACCTCCACAGGCTCCCAAGCTGGGACTACAAGTGCTACCACACCTGACTAAGTACTGTTTTTTTTGTAGAGATGACATTTTGCCGTGTTGCCCAGGCTGGTCTCAAACTCCTGGGCTCAAGGAATCTCCCTGCCTTAGCCTCCCAAAGTTCAGGGGTTACAGGTGTGAGCCATTGCCCAGCCAGATGTTCTTAATAGCATCTGGAATGTTGAATCCTTTTCAGGTTTTCAATTTACTTTGCCTAAATCCATCAGAGGAATCACTATGGCAGCTATCACCTTATGAAATGTGTCTCTTAGACTTAAAAGTCAAAATTGCTCCTTGATCTACATGGGCTGCAGAATAGATGTTGTTATCAAGCATGAAGACAGTATTCATCTCCTTGTTCTTTGCATCTCCCTGAGAGCTTTCAGGTGAACAGGTGCATTCATGAAGACAGTATTCATCTCCTTGTACTATGCATCTCCATTAGAGTCCTCGGTTGAACAGGTGCATTCATGAAGACAGTATTCATCTCCTTGTACTGTACATCTCCATTAGAGCCCTGGTTGAACAGGTGCATTCATGAAGACAATATTCATCTCCTTGTACTGTACATCTCCATTAGAGCTCTTGGTTGAACAGGTGCATTCCTGAAGACAGTATTCATCTCCTTGTACTATACATCTCCATTAGAGCCCTCAGTTTAACAGGTGCAATCCTGAAGACAGTATTCATCTCCTTGTACTGTACATCTCCATTAGAGCTCTCGGGTGAACAGATACATTCATGAAGACAGTATTCATCTCCTTGTACTGCACATCTCCATTAGAGCTCTCGGGTGAACAGGTGCATTCATGAAAACATATTCATCTCCTTGTACTGTACATCCCCATTAGCGCTCTCGGGTGAACAGGTGCATTCATGGAGACAGTATTCATCTCCTTGTACTGTACATCTCCATTAGAGCTCTCGGGTGAACAGGTGCATTCACGAAGACAATATTCATTTCCTTGTACTGTACATCTCCGTTAGAGCTCTTGGTTGAACAAGTGCATTGCCAATGAGTGGTAATATTTTGAAAGGATTTTTCTGAGCAGTAGGTCTCAAAAATGGGCTTAAAATATTCAGTAAACCACACTATATTAAAAAAAAAAACTATAAATAGATGTGGTGTCATCCAAGCCTTGATGTTCTATTTGTAAAGCAGAGGCAAAGTAGATTTAGAGTAATTCTTAAGCGCCCCAGGATTTTTGACATGGTCAATGAGCATTGGCTCCACCATCTAGTCACCAGCTGCATTCGCTCCTAAGAAGAGAGTCAGCCTGTCCTCTGAAGCTTTGAAGCCAGGCATTGACCTCTCCTCTAGGACGAATGTCCTTGATGGCATCTTCTTCCAGAAGAAGGCTGTTTGTCTACATTGGAAATCTGTTGTTGAGTACAGCCACCTTCATCAGTATCTTAGCTAGATCTTCTGGAGATGCTGCAGCTTCTCCATCAGCACTTGCTGCTTCACCTTGCACTTTTGTTATGGAGATCATTTCTTTCCTTCAGCCTCATGAACCAACCTCTGCCAGCTTCCAGCTTTTCTTCTGTGGCTTTTTTTTTTTTTTTTTTTTTTTTTTTTGACAGGGTCTCACTCTGTCACCCAGGCTGGAGTGCAGTGGTGCAGTCATGGCTCACCTCAGCCTCTGGAGTAGCTGGGACTACAGGTACACACCACCATGTCCTGACAATTTTTTGTAGAGACTGGGTCTCACTAGACTGGTATCAAACTCCTGGGCTTCTGCAGTCCTCTTGCCTCTGCCTCCCAAAGTGCTGGGATTATAGGCATGAGCCACCACACTTGGCCTCTTCTGCAGCTTTCTCTCCTCTCTCAGCCTTCATAGAATTGAAGAAAGTTAAGGCTTTGCTCTGGATTAGGCTTTGGCTTAAGAAAATGTTGCGGCTGGCTTGATCTATCCAAATCACTAGAACTTTTCCATGTGAGTTCCCCATCTTAGATGGGTGCAGTTAGTGGTACCACAAAACAACTACAATAGTAATGTTAAAGATCACCATCACAGATATAATAATAATGAAAAAGGGCTGGGCATGATGGCTCATGCCTGTAATCTGAGCACTGTGGGAGATTGAGGTGGGTGGATCACTTGAGGTCAGGAGTTCAAGACCAGGCTTGCCAACATGGCAAAACTGCACCTCTACTAAAAAATACAAAAATTAGGCCGGGCATGGTGGCTCACGCCTATAATCCCAGCACTTTGGGAGGCTGAGGCGGGTGGATCACCTGAGGTCAGGAGTTTGAGAACAGCCTGGCCAACCTGGTGAAATCTCGTCTCTACTAAAAATGCAAAAATACAGGCGGTTTCCTGTAATCCCAGCTACTTGCAGGGGAATCACTTGAACCCAGTAGGTGGAGGTTGCAGTGAGCTGAGATTGTGCCATTGTACTCCAGCCTGGGTGACAGAGCAAGACTCTTGTCTAAAAAAAAAAAAAATTTAGCCAGGCATGATAGTGCACGCCTGTAGTCCCAGCTGGTTGGGTCGCTGAGGCAGAAGAATCACTTGAACCTGGGAGGCAGACGTAGAGGCTGCCATGAGTCAAGGTCGCACCGCTCACTGCACTTCAGCCTGGGCGACAGAGTGAAACTCCGTCTCAAAGAAAAATAATAATAATGAAAAAGTTTGAAATCTTGCAAGAATTACCAAAATGTGACATAGAGACATAAAGTGAGCACACGCTACTGGGAAAACGATGCATTTACTCGACCCAGAGGTGCCACATGCCTTCCGTCTGTAAAAAATGCACTGTCTGTGAAGTGCAGTAAAGCGAAGCACCGCAGACGAGGTGTGCCTGTGGATGCCGCACAGACCATGACCAAATGGCTTCTAAGGCCTGAGATGTTGACTGCTTGGCTTTTTACAGAAGCAGCTTGCCGATCCCTGGCCTAAACAAGGAAGCGGTGAATCTCGGTTAATGTGGGAGGAGTGGTTGATTGTTGCTGTGCTGGGTTTTGTGGCCTGCATTCTGCAGGCTGTGGAGGATCAGAGGATCGGGAGGAGCAAGTCTTTGTCTTTCAGAGAGTCTTCAAGGGAAGAGAAAAACAATTTCGCTTTTAATTCACTCCGTCTAATTTAGAATTAACTCTTGTAGTGTTAAGGAATTACATGCTGTGGGACTTAGCTTAGTACATTCATGGGTTTTGTACTTGGCACGTGATTTCTAAAACTGCAGAATGAATTATTCCCTGTGATCGCTTTGTGATCTTTAGACTTGAAATGTATAAACGCTTAGCACTTGGAGGTAAGGGCAGGCTTTGAACTGCCTGTAAGCCAGTCCCGAGCGGGCTGGGTGCTCCGTCTCATGCCGTTCTTTTCTCCCAAAGCCGGACTACTTTAGCTCCGTGGCCACAGTGGTGTATCTTCGCAAAGAGAACTGCATGTACCAGGCCTGCCCGACTCAGGACTGCAATAAGAAAGTGATTGATCAGCAGAATGGCTTATACCGCTGTGAGAAGTGCGACACTGAATTCCCCAATTTCAAGTACCGCATGATCCTGGCGGTAAGTAGACTCGCTGGACGAGGAGCACCGTTGTTTCACGGAGTCCCTCCCGTGTGCCAGGCACTGTGGTCACCACAGTAGAAACGGTCATTCACGGTAGGAAGCCTGCAGAGCAGATGAGTCAGTGTGGAAGAGCTCATTCATCCTCTCTTAATAAAGGAAGTCAAGGGCCTGTCACTCAACTGACAGAGCAGTCTTTTTGCCTCCTGAGATGAGCGGCTTTTTTTTTCATGGGAGAAAGTGGCGTTGAGATACCCCAGCTGATTTCAGTCTTTCGTGCCTGTCATACATAGCATCAGTGACACTTGCCTGCTCATAACGGCTATGAAGATAAATTAATTTGAAATGGCATTTCTAGAGAGCAGTAATTGTACTTACACAGCCAATGCCTGTATTTAGTTATTTTCATGTGGATAATCTATTCTCTAGCTTTAGTATAGCTGACCTCGGAGGCATGTAACAGGGTGAGATTGTTGCTTTTTTGCATTGTAAGAATTGTTTCTTTCTGTTTTAATTTAATGGCAGTTTAATTTAATGGCAGTTTCTGTTTTTTTAAAAAAGTTATAAAGTTGGGTGTTTAAAGACAATTTTTTTTAAGAATGGGTCTCACTCTGTTGCCCAGACTAGAGTGCCTCCACGTCCTGGGCCTCAGCAACCTCCCGCCTTAGCCTCCCAAGTAGCTGGGACCACAGTGTGTACCACCACACCCAGCTAATTTTAAAATTATTTTTTTGTAGAGACAGGGTCTCACTCTGCTGTTAAGGCTAGTCTCAAATTCCTGGCCTCTAGTCATCCTCCCACCTCAGCCTCCCAGAGTGCTGGGATTCCAAGCCTGAGCCACCGCACCCAGCCTTAAGATTTTTGTTTTATTTTCAGTGGTAAAACTAGGCGATAATAACAGTTTAGGAAAACAGTTTAAGGCCTGGCACAGTGGTTCATGCCTGTAATCTCAGCACTTTGGGAGGCCAACGCGGGTGAATCACCTGAGGTCAGGAGTTCGAGACCAGCCTGACCAACATGGTAAAACCCCATCTCTAGTAAAAATAGAAAAATTAACCGGGCGTGGTGGCAGGTGCCTATAATCCCAGCTACTTGGGAGGCTGAGGCAGGAGAATCACTAGAACCTGGGAGGCGGAAGTTGCAAACAGTTTAACGTTTTTCCAGAAGATAATTTGGCAGTAATATATTAGAAGCCTTAAAAATGTTTATATTGGCCAGGTCTGGTGGCTCATGCCTATAATCCCAGCACTTTGGAAGGCTGAGGCAGGACGATTGCTTGAGGCCAGGAGTTTGATATCAGCCTGGGCAACATGGCAAGACCCTGTCTCTACAAAAAGTAAAATTAGCTGGGCATGGTGGTATGCACTTGTAGTCCCAGCTACTCATGAGGCTGAGGTAGCAGGATCACGTGAGCCTGAGCGGTCAAGGCTGCAGTGAGCTGTGATGGTGGCACTGCACTCCAGCCTGGATGACAGCATGAGACCTTGTCTCTAAAAAATGAGTAAAATAAAATGAAATGTTAGTTTAGCAGGAAAGTTCTACATCTGGGCTCATTTTTTGTAAACTATAAACTTTTCATTGAACTACAAGGAAAAACATTGAGTTTATTCAAGCATCAGCCTTTCTGTTAAACTACACACTGCCGTCTCCCGCACACCTGTTCGATTTGATATTGATCACACGTCTGCCTCATTGTAATTCTCGCCCTTTACACCAGCTGCTCTTTGCTTCCTAGGATAGCACCGGGTATGAGAGTGCTTTTAGCTTTTAACTTTGTCACCTTATTTTTCATCCTAATATTCCCTATATTAAAAGCCTTGTCCTCATGCAAAATGAAAATGTAAAATCGTCAAAGTGTTGCCTTAAAGAAATACTACTCTTATTTATACAAAGGCTTTTCCTTTAGCAAGTGGATTCTTTGCGATCTGCTTCCTTCCTGGACTCGCTTCTGTGTAATTTTACACCACAGTCCGGTTGGAGACACTCGATTGCTCATTTCTTCTGCGAGTTCAATTTGGTGACTGACAGAGGCCCACGTGCAGGCTCTTAACTTGTCTGGTTGCCCTGCTTTGACAGAGCCATCTCATAGGACTCCTAGTGACTACAGAATGTACAATTTAAAATGCAGAGAAGTTAGCCGGGCATGATGGCACACTTGTCCCGGAATCACTTGAGCCCAGGAGGTGGAGGTTGCAGTGAGCCAAGATCACACCACTGCACTCCAGCCTGGGCAACAGAGTGAGACTCTGTCTAAAAAATAAATAAATAAATAAAATGCGGAGAACTCCCCTGATTTAGTCAAAACCTTTCATGCAAAGCCCATTGCACCTGGACAGGAACTAATCTGATGAACCTAGATTCTGCTTTGTTTTTCTGAGACACAGTCTGTCTCTGTCACCCAGGCTGGAGTTCAATGGTGCGATCTTGGCTCACTGCAACCTCCGCCTCCTGGGTTCAAGCAGTTCTCCGCCTTCGGCCTCCTGAGTAGCAGGTATTACAGGCATGCACCACCACGCCTAGCTAATTTTTGCATTTTTAGTAGAGACAGCGTTTCACTTTCTTGGCCAGGCTGGTCTCGAACTTGTGACCTTGAGTGATCCACCCGTCTCAGCCTCCCAAAGTGCTGGGATGACAGGCCTGAGCCACTGCACCCGGCCCTCTCTGGAAATTATTTAAATGAGTGGAAAACGAACATTAACCTCTCCCGTTTCCTTAGTGTGTCTTCTTTTTATTACTTCTTTGCTGAAATAATGTAGAATTGTGGTTTTTAGGTAAATATTGCAGATTTTCAAGAGAATCAGTGGGTGACTTGTTTCCAGGAGTCTGCTGAAGCCATCCTTGGACAAAACGCTGCCTATCTTGGAGAATTAAAAGACAAGGTCAGCCACATATTTTATTATAAATGTTAATGGTTCTCATGCCATAACACTGACCCCCTTTTTGCTGTTTTATATTTTTTAGTTTGTTTCTTTTTGGTACTGTACAGTTTCTAAGTCTGATAATTATTTATGAGCTCATCTGATTTCATTTTGTCCATTTTGGATGTGCTTAACAATGAAATAACATATATGAAAGTACTTTAAAATCAAAGCACTTTTGGCCGGGCGCGGTGGCTCACGCCTGTAATCCAAGCACGTTGGAGGCCAAGGCAGGCGGATCACCTGAGGTCGGGAGTTTAAGACCAGCCTGACCAACATGGTGAAACCCCGTCTTTAAAAAAAAAAAAAAAAAATCAGAGCCCTTTCTAAGTCTAAGCACCCCATTTCTTCTGTTCCAATTAGTGCATCAGAGCTAGTGTGCCTGAGATTGCTTAGATTGGGAGGCGTCATCTGAAGTAACCTAAATTACAGGCATGCTTTTTAACACAGTAAATACCTTCCAGAAAAGTTGAGTCAGATCCTGGTTTAAATGCACATAATTATTAAGTTCCTCGTCTATCTTACAAAGTAATACTAATAAATGCACATCTAAGGAGACTGCCATTCAGACCATCACATGCAGTTCTGATGAAGTGACTTTCTTCCGTAACATCACTTTGTCCCTTTCGTTTTTATAAATTTGCATTTTCACACATTAGGTTTATTTAATGCACAGAATAGATTGCCATTGATGCTGAATTTAGGAAAGATAGTTGCTCAGATAAAACATAAGGAAGACCAATCAAAGCTGTATTTTCTGGGCCCCATAAATGGGCACCTGTCTGTAGGTGGCTCTTTCCCCCGATTTCCTCCAAATTGGCTGGAATACTTGTAAAGGCCACAAAGATGAAAGGCTTTGCCATTTGTTCTGGTGTGTTTTTCTTGTTCTTTCCTGTCCTCGGTTCTGTCTGTTTGGGCTCTGCCCCGGCTTTTTAAATTGTCCGTGAGATCTCTCAGAATAGTTTCCACAAATCCTGTTACAGAAATAACTGGAATTGACTTTAAAGTGTGATAGTATCTTTTGTCTGTTTTTGCCTGGTCCTCAATTTTCCTATCAGATTTTAAGGCTCGAGTCAGCCTTTCAGGTTTTTTATGGACTTGGTGTATTTGACTGTTCTTACTGCCGGTGAAGGAGGACATACAGAAGCCTCCCTGAGGAACCGTGAGATCTTGCAGCGTGCACTCCACGCCCTCATCTTGGAAGTATAATGGCAGCCGGCATAATTTTCTCAAGGTTTAACCCACTGTTTTGTTTTTATATCTGAAAGTCCAGGGGATGCATTTGGTTTTGGTTTGGATCAGCTAACCTTTACAGAAAAGAGTTCTGTTCAGCAAAGCTGCTTTCATGCTGTGTGTGACTTGCAGAAATACCAGGCTGCTGTCAACTATTAATTTCTTCTTTTTTTTTTTTGTCAAGGGTCTCAAGTACAAAGAACTGTGTTAATATAGTTGTTACACATTTATGTATGCATCTTTCTACAAAGTCTGTTCTCTGATTTCTGTCTGTTTACTACATCTCTGTTTTTAGTAAAGAGACTTAAGTTGCATGTGAAGAGCGAGAGGGCAAAGGATTGTTTCTGGGCGTTCCCTGGCCTTTGTCCACTTCAGCAGTCTCCTCTGCGTCACACTGAATCGGGAGCTAGAAATACGGAGGCTGAAATCGTGAATTACATGATAGCTGGAACTTCTTCTGAGTGTTTGTCCTCTCTCTTTTTTTTTTGTGAGACAAGGTCTTGCCTTGTCACCAAGGTTGGATCATGGCTCACTGCTGCTTCAAACTCCTGGGCTCATACAGTCCTCCCACCTCAGTCCCAGAGCACCTAGGGCTACCGGCACATGCCACCAAACCAGGCTTCATTTTTTTTTTTTTTTTTTTTTTTTGGGTAGCGATGGCGTCTTGCTGTGTTGCCCAGGCTGGTCTTGAACTCCTGGCCTCAAGCAGTCCTCCCACCTTGGTCTCCCAAAAACACTGGGATTATAGGCATGCACCACCACACCTGACCTCCTCTTAATTTTTTTTTTTTTTTTTGAGATGGACGGAGTCTTACTCTGTAGCCCATGCTGGAGTGCCGTGACGCAGTCTCAGCTCACTGTAGCCTCTGCCTCCCAGGTTGGAGCAGTTCTTCTGCCTCAGCCTCCCTAGTAGCTGGGATTGCAGGCACCTGCCACTATGCCTGGCTAATTTTTGTATTTTTAGTAGAGCTGGGGTTTCGCCATGTTGGCCAGGCTGGTCTTGAACTCCCAACCTCAAGCTGCCTGCCTGCCTCAGCCTCCCAAAGTGCTGGGTTTACAGGTGTGAGCCACTGTGCCCAGCCTTAAAGTCTTAGAAACTTCCTAAGAGTGTTTTTAATTTTTCGTGTCTAGTAAAACATACATAACGAAACTTGCCGTTGTAACCGTTTTTACGTATTCGATTCGGTGACGTTAGGTACCTTCACATTACTGTGCACCTGTCACTGCCATCCGTCTCCAGCACTTTTTTAGGAGGCAAATTCATAGACACACACGACAGATTTGTATTTCCAAGCATGGAGGGCAGGGGAGAATGCAGACTGACTGTTGATAGCTTGGGGGTTTGAAGCGCTGTACCCGTTTAAGCAGTAACTCCCCTTGCCCCCTCTCCTCCCTGGCCCTGGCAACTACCATTCCTCTTTCTGTGAATTTGATTAGTGTTTTCATTTTAAATAAAATTCTACTGAAAACAGTTTTATGTAATGTTACCTGTAGATTAGTCATTCCTAATTTCAAACGACTGGGGACAGTAATTTTCAGAAAGTCTTTTTAAAAGTCTTATCAGTATTTGCAAGTGGTGGTTTCCGTGTGTCGAGTTTTATATTTGATTTTGCAGAATGAACAGGCGTTTGAAGAAGTATTCCAGAATGCCAACTTCCGATCCTTCATATTCAGAGTCAGGGTCAAAGTAGAGACCTACAATGTAAGTAAGGGCCCCAGGGCAGCAGGGTTAGTGGTGGGGAGTGTTGTTTGTCCCCTACGGCAGTGTCATGACACTGTGTACCAGACCCCAGCGTCACACTTGCCAGCAGTGAGTTCCCGTGCGCCCCACCACCCCCTCCCCGGCAGTGAGTTCCCGTGCGCCCCACCACCCCCTCCCCGGCAGTGAGTTCCCGTGCACCCCACCACTCCCTCCCCGGCAGTGAGTTCCCGTGCGCCCCACCACCCCCTCCCCGGCAGTGAGTTCCCGTGCGCCCCACCACCCCCTCCCCGGCAGTGAGTTACCATGCTCACTGTGTGCATGGCCCTGGGCGCTCAGCACTATGTTCCTTCTTTGTTGGCTTCCTGACCCAGGTACTGTTATTATCCCGTTTTCAGATGAGGAAAGAGAGAGCTTGTCTAAACAATGGCTGGAGGTGGGGAATACTGTCTTGGTTTTATTCTGTTTTTTTAATTAAATCCTGGTATTTTTTTTTTTTTTTTGTCCCAACAAAAGAAAATTCTAACACATGTAGAGGAGTCACCTCTTTGACTGATTTAGATTGTGAAATAAGTATATTAAGTATATGAGCTGGGTGTGATGGTGTGTGCCTGTGGCCCCAGCTACTTGGGAAACTGAGGCAGGAGTTCAAGGCCAGCCTGGGTAACACAGTGACACCCCATCTCTAAATCAGTCAGTCAGTATGTGAAACAAAGGCCACATATAGTTAAAACTTCCTTGAAAATTCTTTAAATTGCCCATAATACCATAGAGTAATACCATTTATTTATCTGAGACAGAGTTTCACTCTGTCGCCCAGGCTGGAGTGCCGTGGGGCCATCTCAGTAACCTCCACTTTCCAGGTTCAAGCAATTCTCCTGCCTCAGCCTCCCGAGTAGCTGAGATTACGGGTGCTTGCCACCAGGCGCGGCTAATTTTTGTATTTTTAGTAGAGACACGGTTTCACCGTGTTGGCCAGGCTGGTTTCGAACTCTTGACCTGCCTCGGCCTCCCAAAGTGCTGGGATTGCAGGTGTGAGCCACCGAGCCAGGCCTAGTTACGTAGTTATAATCAAACAGTGTTTATTGAGCACTGTCGACAGGTACTGTTCACCATCCTTTCCACGGAATATCTCACTGGAACCTGGTAACCCTGTATGTAGGAACTGTCGTTACCCCATTTTACCACTGAATGCACACAGAGAGACCCAGAGGCATCAAAAAGCAGGCCGCTCACCTGAGTCCTGTGGAGCAAGTGGCAGAGCTAAGGCCCAACCCAGGCAGTCTGACTTCAGGGCTCTGCTCTGTCATGCTTGCGAATATCGCTGGATTCCGTAACGGCCAAGCACACAGTGAGCACCCCGAGCTCGCCCGTGCAGCTTTCCTGGGCGCCGCTCCAGCTGCCTGTGAAGGCACCATTTGGTGCTTGGGTGTGAACCTGCGGGAGGGAAGGGGGAGTTGCAGAAACTCCCTGCTGCTGGCAGGTTTGCATGCTGTTTGTTACCAGACCTTAGCCTCAATACCTGTGCTTAGACGTGCTGCTATAAACATTAAGTGAGGTTGGGATCAGACGCCACTCGGAAACAATGTTGGGAGTGGGTGGGGCTGGGGGGGATTTTGGGGTCACTCAGCCCCATCGTGTCTGGACAGGGAAGGTGAAAGGCAGAGGTTGTCTCCCCCAGAGCAGAGACGGGATGAACTCGGGCCTCCCCTCTGCCACAGTGCTATTCCTTTTACAGCTCAGCTGTTCTTGAAATGAAAGTTTAGCTTTAAGAACCAGCTGTGTGGCTTTGGGCAAGTCACGTATCCTCTCTGGGCTGTATCCCCCTCGGTAAAGCAGAGAAGCCCTCTGAAGTCCGTGTCATTAGGTTTCTAGGCTTCTGTGAAGGGCCTGTGTTAGAGGAAGGCTTGTTTGCTGTCCCAGCCCCCGACATCCAGAACTATGCTGTCACTCACTGGAATGACTGAACTCTGAACTCAGTGTGTCTGTGTTCCCTCCTGCTGGGCTCATTGAAGCCATGAAGCAAAAGGGGCTTCGCCGCTCCACGCCACGCTTTCATCGCTCACAGACTGCTTCTCTTTTTGAAGGACGAGTCTCGAGTTAAGGCCACTGTGATGGATGTGAAGCCTGTGGACTACAGGGAGTATGGCAGGAGGCTGGTCCAGGGCATCCGGAGAAACGCGTCAGTGTGAGGAGAGAGTGCTGCTTGGGCAGAAGCTTGCAGGCGAAGACCCAAATGGAATCCATTTCCTCCCGCCCCTGTGTGACAGTCCCACATTCGCTACACAGCACAGAGGCTCTTTATGGTAGACTAAGCAATTTCCTCTCGTGTGCATCTCAGAGCCCAGGAGTAGGCAGCGGAGAATACGCTCAGGTGGCTGCAGTGTAGACAGTGTCAGGCCCAGGGCGTCCGCCAGCCACTTAGTGTAGGACCAGCCACCCTCTGTCTTCAGGCTTTCGTCAGTTGTGTGAAGATTCCATTATGAAGCAGGAATGATGATGGCAGTAACTGACCCTCACTGCGGACGTGAAGTAAATGATGTGACCGGGTTTCTGCTTCTCCAGTGGTGACCCCCTCACACCTTGGGTTGCGTCTCAGCAGGGAGAGCTGAGAAGAGGTGGTGGCACACCTGGGTGTTTTAGTAAGTGTGTCTTCCTAGATTCAAAGGCGCTCTCTTTCTAGAGGCGCTACCTAGTAGTTAATGCTTGGAATGGCAATAGGGTAGAATTATTCATCAAAGGCATATCTTTTATATCTGCAGAATGTCCTTCCTTCAGGGTTTAATAGCCTGAGTCAGATGGGTCTGATACTAATCACAATTGTCTCTTCTGAGGACTGCTGAGAAGCACTGACTTGCCGTCCCCTAGGGAAATCCAGGCAACTACAAAGCATTTCTTTAGTTTCCAGTTCAATTCACGTTGCATTTCGGCTGGTGAACGTAGACTCTTTCTACCTGTACGTCGTCCTTGCATTCGTATATTCTGTTTTTTCGACTAAAACTATGTTCAATGGAAAGGATTTTGAAGGCTTTTGTTTCCCTTGCTTTAATAAACAGTAGATTCTTTGCTTGTGAATCCTACTTTCTTTGAATGCGAAGAGTTCCTGTAACTGGAAAGCAGTTAATTAGCCTTTATAATAAATGTTCACTTGGGGGAGATGTTAACTCATTATAAACCCGAAGATTAGTCCAAGGCATGGAGACCATTCTTCCTGGTGTTTGCAGCCCTGCAATGCATCTTTAAAAGCACGAAAACACTAGAAACAAAAAGCCATTTCGCCCAAGGATGCTGATGATCTGGCACTTGGGGGTTTTGTTGATGTTTACACAGCAGTCTCACACCAGCCAGGCTTGGAAATGTGCACAGACAGTGAACTGGTAAGAAAACAGTAATTATGCTGCTGGGCCCTTCAGTCAGCGAGAGCATGCTTGCTCTGTGTGTTCCTAATCATATTAATTACATATCCCATGGCTGCGACACACCGCTTGGCACTGGCAGCCCCGCTCTCCCTCGTCCCCCAGCCGCACTGCAGCCAGAGGCCCTGGCTTTTCACTGGTGAAGATGCAGCCTGGGGCAGCTGTTGGAGGTGGGGAGCCATGGTGGCCTGTTTCCTCTTCGCCGTCCTCTCTTGGCACAGGAGCCGGGCGGCCCTAAACAGCCTGACTTCCATTCCTGAGAGCAGACGCGGGGGACTCTGGCTCAGCCTCACTAATTGTTTACACACATTCCTTCCTGCCCTTCTCTAGTCTCAGGAGATGGTAACTGGGTCGCGTTTCATTCTCTAACAGTGTTCACAGAAGTTCTTTTCTGTCTGACCTTGCTTATAAATCAGCAACTAGAAAATTACAGTCTTGGCCAGGCACGGTGGCTCACATCTGTGATCCAAGCACTTTGGAGGCCAAGGTGGGCGGATCACCTGAGGTCAGGAGTTCAAGACCAGCCTGACCAACATGGTGAAACCCCGTCTTCATTAAAAAAAAACAGAAAAAAGTTCTTTAACATTAAAAAAAAAAGAAAGAAAAGAAAATTAGAGTCTTCAGCCCTGCTCTGGATTGACAAATTGCGGGTGGGAAGTGGTGATCCAGCTTCCAGCCCAGTAACCACTCTTTCACTCCCAGCATTCCCTCCATTCCGCATGTGTCTGGCCACCAGCCGTGAACCAGGACACATCCAGGGAACGTTACACCTGTCCTCGAGCTTTCTCAGTGGCCAGTGGGATGAAACCAGCACGTCTCCGCAGATGGGATTAGAAATCCAGGGGCAGGCCGGGCGCGGTGGCTCACGCCTGTAATCCCAGCACTTTGGGAGGCCGAGGCGGGTGGATCACGAGGTCAAGAGATCGAGACCATCCTGGTCAACATGGTGAAACCCCGTCTCTACAAAAAATACAAAAATTAGCCGGGCATGGTGGCACGTGCCTGTAGTCCCAGCTACTCGGGAGGCTGAGGCAGGAGAATTGCTTGAACCCAGGAGGCGGAGGTTGCGGTGAGCCGAGATCGCGCCATTGCACTCCAGCCTGGGTAACGAGCGAAACTCCGTCTCAAAAAAAAAAAAAGAAAAGAAATCCAGGGGCAGTGCTGGGTGAGGGCTCCCTCCAGGAGGGTGTTTTCAACAGATTTCCCTACTAAACTTTCAGATCACCAGGAGAGGAGCAGCAGAAATAGGCTCCGCTGTTAGGCTTTTAAGAGATTTGGGTCCCTGAGGGTTGCCCAAATAGATTCTGGCCCACAGTTCGTAGAATTCTCTTGGATACAGTTTACCTCAAAAGGCTGTTCGTGCTGTTGTATTTCTCATCTTTCACTTAGAGATCAATGTTGATTCTTTGTACACCATGACATCAGCATGAAGCAATTAGGAAAAAATCTAATCATTTTGCCTTTATTTTAAGTGGTTCTTGAATTCCCTCCAGTCTCATTGTGAAAGGGGCAGGGAAAAAAATAAAAGGGTAATAATCTGATTTCTGTCCGTATTTCCAGTGTTTTATGCTTTCCATTAAAGCCTTGCTAATCTCTGGTGTGCTGTTCTTTTTATGAACTACAGGATCAAAAATGTTCCCCTCCCCCACTTTTGTTTCCTGAGTGGCCCATCTTCGAAAAGTATAAATAATATTGATCGTGGTACCCATGGTTATTGACTGTAATTAATACACTGTCTAAAAGTGAAGTTTGGCAGTTCAGTATGTAAAGGTTTCTGTTGACTTGTGTTTCTTTGGCAATATGCTGTCCAGAGTTTTATTTATAGAAAATGAAACAGGTTGTTTCGGCTTCTTTTCTTCTTTTCACTTGTGAGAAGGCCACTGTTCCCCTAGTAAATTCATTGTTTCCTCCTCTCAGAGATTTTTTTCCCCCCACCACCTTTGGTGTGGTTCGTTAGCTCCTGGTCCTGTATCCATCCACTCTGCTGGTAGAGTTCTGGCTTTTATAAACACCTTTGGAAATAATCGGTTTCCCAAAAAGATAGAGCTTAGATGTTTAATTTTCACTTATTCACACACACACACACAAAAAAAAAAACTGATGAGTTACTGAGTAGGCCAGCACGGTGGCTCATGCCTGTAATCCCAGCACTTTGGGAGGCCAAGACGGGCGGATCACGAGGTCAAGAGATCGAGACTGTCCTGGCCAACATGGTGGAAACTCGTCTCTACTAAAAATACAAAAATTAGCTGGGTGCGGTGGCACGTGCCTGTAGTCCCAGCTACTGAGGAAGCTGAGGCAGGAGAATCGCTTGAACCCAGGAGGCGGAGGTTGCGGTGAGCTGAGATCATGCCACTGCACTGCAGCCTGGCGACAGAGCAAGACTGTCTCAAAAAAGAAAAAAATGATGTTAAGTAAATGTTTAAGAAAAAAAGGAAAGGGGATTACTTGGACTGTTGACTATTTGTTATACAAGTAATCCATGTTTATTTTAGGAAAATAATCTGCAGTTAAAAAAAAAACAAAGGCTGGGCGCAGTGGCTCACACCTGTAATCCCAACACTTTGGGAGGCCGAGGCGGGTGGATCACGAGGTCAGGAGTTCGAGACCAGACTGACCAACATAGTGAAACCTCGTCTCTACTAAGAATACAAAAAATTAGCTGGGTGTGGTGGCACATGCCTGTAATCCCAGCTACTCAGGAGGCTGAGGCAGAATTGCCTGAACCTGGGATGCAGAGGTTGCAGTGAGCCAAGATCGTGCCACTACACTCCAGCCTGGGCAACAAAGTGAGACTTCATCTCAAAAAAAAAAAAAAAAGCCAGGCACAGTGGCTCACGCCTGTAATCCCGGCACTTTGGGAGACCAAGGTGGCAGCAGATTGCTTGAGCCAAGGAATTCGAGACAAGCCTGGGCAACGTAAAGGGACCCCCATCTCTACAAAAAAAACATACAAATCAGCTGGGTGTAGTGGCAAGTGCCTATAGTCCCAGCTACCTGGGAGGCTGAGGTGGGAGGATCACCTGAGCCCTGGGAGATTGAGACTGCAGTGAGCCATGATGGCATCACTGCACTCCAGCCGGGGTGACAGAGCAAGACCCTATCTCAAAAAAGAGGGAATAAAGGCTGGCTGTGGTGGCTCTCCCCTGTAATCCCAGCACTTTGGGAGGCCAAGGCAGGTGGATCACCTGAGGTTAGGTGTTTGAGACCAGCCTGGCCAACATGGCAAAACACATCTCTACTAAAAGTACAAAACTTAGCCAGGTGTGGTGGTGGGCGCCTGTAATCCCAGCTACTCAGGAGGCTGAGGCAGGAAAATCGCTTGAACCTGGAAGGCAGAGGCTGCAGTGAGCTGAGATCATGCCACTGCACTCTAGCCTGAGTGAGTGAATGAAACTCCATCTCAAAAAAAGAAGGAGGGCAGAAGAAAAAATTACTTAGGATTTCACCAACCAGTAATAAACACTTGTATAGCTGGCTACTTTTTTCTGTGTATCTGTGTATATAGTTTAAATTAAAAATGGGATCATAGAACACATATTCTGTAATGGTTTTCTCCTAGCACTATAGGATGGATATCTTTATTTCGATAAAAATCTCATCAAAACCACCATCAGGCTGGGCGCAGTGGCTCACGCCTATAAGCCCCCTCTTTGGGAGGCCTAGGCAGGTGATCGCTTGTGGTCAGGAGTTCAAGACCAGCCTGGCCAACATGGTGAAACCCTGTCTCTACTAAAAATACAAAAATTAGCCGGGTGTGGTGGCAGACGCCTGTAGTCAGCTACTTGGGAGGCTTAGGCAGGAGACTCACTCCCCAGGAGGCAGAGGTTGCAGTGAGCCGAGATTGCACCATTGCACTCCAGCCTAGGCGACTGAAGGAGACTTTGTCTCAAAAAAAAAAAAAAGCCACCATCACAAATGTAATTTAAAAATGTAATAATCTAGATAAATAATTGCAAGTGGGGTCTGGCTCTTTGGATGTATCTGTTGAGCCAGTTCACTCTTGCAGGATGCTTATACTTTTCTAATTGTAAACTCAGGGTTTCACGAGCAGAAGCATTAATACTTTTTGTGGCACTGGAAATCTGTGCCTTCTCTTGTTGTGTTGGGTTCTCTGATTGATTTTTCTTTGCCTAAGTCCAGTGATAACTCCTCTAACCCTGTGTACCATCAAAGGCTGGCAGGTAATTCAAGTCGGCCCTTGGAAGCAGGTAGATTAATGTAGGGAGGGGAGGGAAAGGAAGGCTTTGGAACCTTAGTTCCATCCTGCCTACTACAGAGATGGGGGTTGTGCCTGTGAAGACGCTAAACTCTTGTTTTCCACCAGCCTGGCAGACATGGCCTCTTGAGAATACAGTTGACTTGCCTATAAATCAACCTGATTATCTAAAGCTATTAATGATCATGAAATCTTTTCATTGTATTTGTAATGCTGGTTTTGAAAAGTCATTGGGAAAAGTATGTAGTCTCTTGTCTTCACAGCTCCAGCCTCTTCGTATGTGACTTTATTTTTTGAGATGGTGTCTCTGTTGCCCAGGCTGGAATGCAGTGGTGCGAACTCGGCTCACTGCAACCTCCGCCTTCTGGGTTCAAGTAATTCTCCTCTCTCACTCTCCCGAGTATCTGGGACTACAGGTGTGCACCACCACAGGCAGCTGATTTTTTTATATTTTTAATAGAGACGGGGTTTCACCATGTTTGCCAGGCTAGTCTCAAACTCCCGACCTCAGGTGATCTGCCCGCCTGATCCTCCCAAAGTGCTGGGATTACAGGTGTGAGCCACTGTGCCTGGCCTTAGGATGTGACTTTTTTTTTTTTTTTTGAGACGGAGTTTTGCTCTCCGTTGCCCAGGCTGGAATGCAATGGCGTGATCTGGGCTCACCGCAACCTCTGCCTCCCAGGTTCAAATGATTCTCCTGCCTCAGCCTCCTGAGTAGCTGGGATTACAGGCATGCACCACAACATCCGACTAATTTTGTATTATTTATTTATTTTTTTTTTTGAGACGGAGTTTCGCTCTTGTTACCCAGGCTGGAGTGCAATGGCGCGATCTCGGCTCACCGCAACCTCCGCCTCCTGGGTTCAAGCAATTCTCCTGCCTCAGCCTCCAGAGTAGCTGGGACTACAGGCACGTGCCACCATGCCCAGCTAATTTTTGTATTTTTAGTAGAGACAGGGTTTCACCATGTTGACCATGATGGTCTCGATCTCTTGACCTCGTGATCCACCCGCCTCGGCCTCCCAAAGTGCTGGGATTACAGGCGTGAGCCACCGCGCCCGGCCCTAATTTTGTATTTTTAGTACAGACAGGGTTTCTCCATGCTGGTCAGGCTGGTCTCGAACTCCCGACTTCAGGTGATCCACCTGCCTCGGCCTCCCAGAGTGCTGGGATGACAGGTGTGAGCCACCTTGCCTGGCCAGTATGTGACTTTAAATCAAGATACCTGCCCCTGAGAACTGTGGACTATTTGGAGCCAGGCTTGGGGGCTACGTTGTCATATCACAGTGAAATTAAAATTCGGTTGATGGAGAGATTGCTGGAAGACTAGAGTCAATCAGGAAAGACTCCACAAAGAATTGGGTGGTTTGAGACTCACAGATTAGAGCCTGCATTGAGGTCAGGGGCTGTCTGGTCTGTCTGTGGAGGAACTAGAGCAACACCTGGGAACGGTGACGCGTGCTGTGTTCATCACTCACATGAAGCCACGCAGTGCCACGGAAGCTGGGTAGAGGTGCCGAAGGGAATTGGGTTCCTGGTGCGAACAGAATCATGTTTGACCATGGGCTGAGTAAGAGATTTTGTTTGTTTTGTTTGAGATGGAGTCTCTGTCACCCAGGCTGGAGTGCAGTGGCGCAATCTCAGCTCACTGCAACCGCCACCTCCCGGATTCAAGCGATTCTCCTGCCTCAGCCTCCCGAGTAGCTGGAATTACAGGTGCCCGCCACCACGTCTGGCTAATTTTTGTATTTTTATAGGAACAAGCTTTCACCATGTTGGCCAGGCTAGTCTTGAACTCCTGACCTCGGGTGATTCACGTGCCTCGGCCTTTCAAAGTGCTGGGATTACCGGTGTGAGCCACGGCGCCCGGCCAGTAAGAGGTTCTCGTATTATTCACTGCCATACCCCTGACCTGCACTGGGCCTGTTGTGTGTCTGACTTGCCAGTGAGCTTGTGGGTGTCTGTGAGACTTTGAACCAGCCACCTGGCCGCCTTTGCAGCCTCTCAGGCTCTTAGTGGCTGTCACTTTACACCCCCTTCTTAGTTGTTGATAAGTCTCAAAATGTAGACTTTTCAAGAAAACAAATCATTTTATTTTCAGCCTCGAATAGACCCTATGAAAAACTGAATCCCACCTGCCTCACGAGAAATATTTATATAGCCAATTCAAAAGTGATCATGTAAACTTTTAATAATTGTGAGCTGTTCTTAGAAAATCATGCCTGTTCCCTAGTGCATTACCCAGTGGGTAATTGGAAGTTTGTGCTGTCATTAAAAATGACAGCTTCCTCAGATAACATTCTGGGTGCTTGTAAAATGCAGATAACCAAACCTATATTTAACTTGTGTATGGCGCGGCTTCCTTTCACCAGCCAGGTAACCTAGGAGCTGGTGCTGCGAGGAGGGTGCCTCGCCGCAGGGAGCCGCAGCTTTGTGGCCCTGCATGCCCTGCCCTGAAATGGAGTCAGAACAGCCAGGACTTTTTAAAAATAAGCCCCGATTGGACTCTCATCTCCTCTCACCGTTGACACTGCTGTTCATGTTGGAGTTTATTTATATCTTCAGTCAGCCATGGTACAGAGGTCATTTCTGTTGGCCTAAAATTTTAGAGGCTGATATGTTTGCCTGGGAAAGGTGATCTCAGCACTTAGGCTTGGAATGCAAAGCATGTCTCTTGCAGAAGCTTTTCTGCTCCCATCGCACCGTCGCGCCCACCACCACCACCACCAGCAACGTCCTTTGCCACGATTTATTGAAAATCTGAGTAGCTGTATAAGGTGCATCGCTGCAAATGAGCTCTCCTCCTCTAATGGGCTCTTTCCAGGCAGCAAACCTTCCATAAAAGAGCCACTAATTAAGCAGAAAACAGTTTGTCTTGCTTAGCCACGTTTCAGGAATCCAGCAGGCAGTTTAGAAGATGGCAACGTCCTTTACAGGCGAGATGTTAATCATACTCTATTGTCTCACACCAGGGTCTTTGACCAGCAGTTCGGGTGTGTGTTTGGGTGTGTGTGTCCCTTTAACCAGCAGTTCGGGTATTTGGGGGTGGTGTGTCCCTGTTCCCATCTTGCTCTCCATCTTGAAGAGGAAGACTTGTTTCCCTGGACTTTGATTTTCATGGAGATCCTTGTTAAACTCACTCTTTAAGGGTCAAACCCACACCAAGCCTTCCTGGTTGGAAAGAGGCGCGGCCCGCGTGTCGATTTGCAGTGGGGGCACGCACAGGCTATCCGAGAAGACGCCTGTCAGTCAAACCAGCTCTGGTCGCGAGAGGGTCTGACGGCTCCGCTCCCTTCCATCTCCATCTGGGGGAGAACTGAAGGTGTTAGCAGGCTCACCCGGGCAGCAGCGCTCAGACCGATGTGCCGCCGCCGCGCGGGCTGCACGTGCCTCCTGATAGAACCTTGAGCTCCTGCCGCCAAGCCTCATTTTATGTGTGTTATTAAAGCGCCGGTGACGAGGAAACGCAGAGCCCTCTTAATTAGAGAGCGACATTCTTGCGTAGTGGCAGTGTTCCGTGTGTGGCATAATTGTCACAGCAAATTACCAGTTAGGTTAAATATTGAGCTGGTAGTTCTCCAAGCTTCCATTCTTTGCTCCACCCCGCCCTCCCCGCCCCCCCCCCCACCCTCACCTGCTAGCCTGCACTTCTAAGTTGATCTTCTGCCAAGTGGTAGCTTTTAAGTGAGGCTTAGAGCAGATACACTTTACAGCAGGAGCAATAAATCTAGCTTTGGGCAAGTTATAGGATGCCAGGAACATCTGAATGAGGGGCACGATTTTTGCTCTGTGTATGGGGGTGTGCTAGGTCATCCTGTGGGTCTTCTGACTCCAGCTATAAAACTGGGTCCTCCTGGCCGGGTGTGGGGTTCACACCTGTAATCCCAGCACTTTGGGAGGCCGAGGCAGACAGATCACTTGAGGTCAGGACATTGAGACCATCTGACAAACATGGCGAAACCTCGTATCTACTAAAAATACAAAAATTAGCTGGGCGTGGTGGCGCATGCCTATAATCCCAGCTACTTGGAGGCCGAGGCAGGAGAATCGCTTGAACCCAGGAGGCAGAGGCTGCAGTGAGCCGAGACCGTGCCACTGCACTCCAGCCTGGACGACAGAGCCAGACTGTCTCAAAAAAAAAAAAAAAAAAAAAAAAAAAACTGGATTCTCCGGGTACCTGACACGGTGTCTGGACTGTGAGAAGATACTTGCGATGACACAAGAAATGCAAAGGAAATGTAAGACCAGCTCCCTTCTCAGTTTCCATCCACGAGGGAGAGGCTCACAAAATGGAAGAACTTTCTATAAGCAAAAGCAGAGTGGCACAGAGGAGACCCAGTATGTGGTGTGGGGAGGGAGTCCAGAGGAGGGGAGGGGACAGTCCGGTGAAGGTAGACGTAAAACCTATGAGCCGTCACCGTGAAGCTGCCTAAATGGATTGGCTGGAAGAAAAGCCCATTTGAAACCGAAGGACTGGCACGCTGCGCAGGAGCAAGCAGAGCAGAAGCAGGTGATACCGAGAAACTGCGCTTGGTTTGTGTGGTTCGTCTTTGTGGAAAAAGAAAAGAGATTACTGCACGTCTGGAGGGCGGCCTGGATCTCGATTTCCTTGGAGCTTAAGACTTAAGCCCTGGCTGGGCACGGTGGCTCACCCCTGTCATCCCAGCACTTTGGGAGGCCGAGGTGGGCGGATCACGAGGTCAGGAGTTTGAGACCAGCCTGGCCAACATGGTGAACCCCCGTCTCTACTAAAAATACAAAAATTAGCCGGGCGTGGTGTGCGCCTGTAATCCTAGCTACTCAGGAGGCTGAGGCAGGAGAATTGCTTGAACCCAGGAGGCAGAGGTTGCAGTGAGCCGAGATCGCGCCACTGCACTCCAGCCTGGGCAAAGAAGTGAGACTCCATCTCAAAAAAAAAAAAAAAAAAAAAAAAAAAAATTCCTGCCCTGTGGAATGTAGGTCCTGGGAGTGTCCTTTGTCCGTAATCGACCTTTCAGTTGCTCATGAGCTGGCGTTCTCACAGGCCAGGTACACGGGAAGATCACTCCTGAGCAGCCTGCTTCTGCTTAGCCAACTCTATAGCCAGGAATTCCTGCAGGGCATGTTACTGGAGGGCTGTGCACTCGATTCCTCACAAGCCTCATGCTGGCTGCTCATTTTCTTTGGACAAAGATAGACTGGCTCCCTCTCTTGTTGATGGAATGGAAATTCGCTCTTGCATTATGGCTCATGTGATAACTTTGGTGGCGGTAGTGTGGGGATAACGAAGAGTCTCTTAATGGTGCTAGTTAAACCTGGTAATATCGCTCTATCAATCTGGAGCTGGCTGTGGGAATCTAACCCACTTTTGTACTCCTAAACGTCTAAAGCCTGCCCCTGGCATCTTTGCAGCATTAATAAGGAGTCAGTCATCCCTTACCTGTGTCCCAGAACATACACATAAGCCTGTGCTAATTTCTGGACCCCAGAATTGCGCCTCTTCCAATCCCAGCCCGCAGTCAGTCTCCCTGGATAGACTTGGGGAGTCGAGTCATTTTGGCCACACATCACCATTGTCGGTCCCTGCGCCGCTGGCATTCTGGTTTAGTGCCCCCAAAGGAAGAGAACTCATTTTATTCTGGAAATTGGGGAAGTGAATTTGCTTCGGGACCTGCCTAGGTCTAATTAGTCTAGTCCATAAGCAGGCCTGGCTCCGTGTCGGCAGCATTCGTGCACGCGGCTGGTGTGTGCGCACACGTGTGTGTGGCATGTGCACGGGTGTGCCCTGGCACCATCATCACGTGCTCCGCAGTGGCCGCCGTTCACCCGGGTTGGCCCGGTTCACTCTTTCTTCTCAGGGTGGCTGGTGGATGTGGCCACCTTACAACCCCCAAAAGCCTTCCGTGCGTACCCTCAAGTGGAGAAGGAGCCAGGTGGCGTGTGATTCGAATGGGGGCCACGTGCCAACACAGAGGAAAGGGGAATGGGGAGAAAACAACAAGAAAAGGAATAGGCGGGGACAGAGGTCATTTTAACCCAAATTAAATCATGGAAATAACCATTATGAACACGACGAGAGCAAAGACTCCGCAGCCAGAGCTGCGAGACCGTGACAAATGGCTCTCCAGGGAAACGGGGCTCAGCCTCCTCTCCTGGAAGTCGGAGAAAGGGTCTCTCCACCAACCAGGGGCGGGAGGCAGAGCCTGCACTGCCGGATTTAGCCTGGAAGTTAAAATCGCTGAAGCAGTTTATAGAAACACGAGTGAGCCGCCGCGCAGTCGGCAGGCAGGATCCAGAGACGGTGGCAACAATGTTTCAAATATGCTCAGGGTAATTAGTTTTGAATTACCATGTGCATATTTTAAACATTTAAATGATCATCCCAGGTTTTCCAAAACAGTTTCACGTGGCTTGATGTCGCCTCCTCGCCCCCGGCGGCCTCTCCCCGGGACGCAGCCACCGGCTGTGCCCGGACCCGCCAGGTGGAGCTTTCGGGTCCCGCGGCCTCCGCCAGGAGGGGCGCGCGCTAAGCCCCGGGATCAGGGCGGAGGAGGCCGCAGCCCCGAGTCCTGGCGCAGCCTCTCGCCCAGGACTTTCCTTCCCTAAAGCCTGTGCCAGGTTTTCAACACGCTCTGCTCAGATTTTAAGTTTCCCATTGTGCATGAAAATGCAGTTCCCAGGCGGGCGCGCGGTGGCTCACGCCTGTAATCCCAGCACTTTGGGAGGCTGAGGCAGGTGGATCACCTGAGGTCAGAAGTTCGAGACCAGCCTGATCAACATGGTGAAACCCCGTCTGTGCTAAAAATACAAAAATTAGCCGGGTGGGTGGTGGGCGCCTGTAGTCCCAGCTTCTCGGGAGGCTGAGGCAGGAGAATCGGTTGAACCCACGAGGTGAAGGTTGCAGTGAGCCAAGATCCCGCCACTGCACTCCAGCCTGGGCGACAGAGCGAGACTCTCTCAAAAAATAAAAAAAGAAAAAGAAAATGGGATTCCACGCGGGCGGGCAGCTTTGTCGCCCCCGCGTGATTTCCTGGAGACGCAGAGGTCCTGGGAAGCTTGAAAGGGACCGGCCAGATGGGAGCCGCGTTTGGTGTTTGAAGCCAGCGACCTTGTTCCCGGTCTCTCGGGCAAACGGCCTTCCAGCAGTTCCAGCACCACCATTCTCACCGGGGTTTGGCTCAGAATGCAAACGACGGTTTCCAAATTCCCTAATTCCGGAATCGCTGGGAGGGGCAAAGGTTTCAGGCCTCGACCCCCGCGCCTTCCCAGGCGGCTGCAGGCGCTGATGATCCAGGCTCCGGCTTCCCACCCGGGCCCCTGCGGCCCGGGTGTGTCAAGTCAGGTCTGTAACTTCAGGGACCCGAATTTAGTAGCATGGTGGCTAGGAAATGCCGCCCTGTATCTTCCTCCCAGTCACAAGCTGTTTCTCCAGCAGGTGGAGCTGGGAGAATAAAAACTCTGAGCCGGTGCCTGGGACCTTCGGGAGGAAGCTATCTGTGCTGAAATCCTGATTGAATGAAAATTGTTCATTATGCAAACCGTCGGGTTCAGTACACAGAGGCAGCCCCCAGGCACGAACCCCAAGTAGCTGCTTTTTCTCTCCCCAGATTAAAACATATGAACTGCTTTGATGTAATCTTATAACAAAGCCTAATAGAAATTTTATTTCTTTGAAGTTGCCTGTCATTTCTCCTTGCCCCTCCTTCTCCCATCCTATTAATACCCGTACAGTCTGGGATATGTAGCCGAGTTTAGATCGCATTTGAGGATGAGAACAGTGTGTTTTCCGAGGCAGTGGCCTGACTTATTAAATACAGTTACACTGCTTGCGATATGTTTAATCTCTTGGGGGTTCCCCCCCAACTGCTATTTATCATGTTAATAGAATGCTACAGAATATCACATTATGCAATGTGTTTAAATTGATAAATTATATTAGAAAAATATTGGCTGAGAGTTTTAATGGTAAGCGGGTTTTTGTAGAAATCATTTCTCATTAGTAGATCAGCTGCTCACAGGGTGGAAATTGTAAGGATTTGGGAATACGCTATATTTATGACCTATTTGGCTAATTAAAATTAAAGCATAATTTTAGCATGAAGTTACTGCAAGACTTTGCAGAGAGGGTGGAGAAAGAAACTTGCCCAAATCCAGTTACTTTTAAATGTCAGTTGCCATAACAACTTCACATGAGCCATATTTTCACTTGAAAATTCCTTTTAGGATTCGGTTGCTATAATAATTTGCCTCAGCTCTTTTTAGGAGACACATTTTCCAATTTTCCTTCTGTGATCATTTCAAGACTTCCATCACTGTAACAAAAATGACCATGTAAACCTCAACTCTCCCTTTCTCCGTGTCCAAGAGCAGAGTGGCCCCCAACATAGAAATACAGGTTACCAGGAGTTATTCTGTGGGAAGGCTCCCCCAGGCCTGGGGAAGGGGCCAAGCTTGGGGATCCATTGTTGGAGGAGACATTTCCCTTCTTGGGGGGAATTATGAAGCCAACAGAATTGTCTGAAGTGTTCCTGTTAAGCTTTTCTGTGTCCTGGGAGTTTTGCATGAGGCAAAGGCCAGTCTGACCATCTCAAGGAAGAATGAGTCTACTCATGTATTATGAAGGCCCACTGGGGCCGCCAGCTTGTCATTCAGTGGAACTACTGGTATTTGACGAGCGAGTGAGGCAATCCCCAAAGCATTTACTTAGAAGCAAAGTGGTAGCAGAGTGAAGTTCAGCCGCCTTTCTTTAGCTGTTTAGCTGCTAACCTTAATTCATTAGCCAGTATGACCTCCGAGAAGCGCCTGCATCTGCACTGTGTCCTGGCCGCAGGTACACTGGGGGGACTAGTTTCTGCCGGCCTTCCAGATCTCTCTAGGCCAGCAGCGTTGTTGCTGACGGCAAGCTCGGGGTCCCGAGGAAAAGGTCTTGCGAGCGGGAAGAACGTTTCATTTCAAAAGGCTTCTGGTTCCTCCTTCCGGAAGGAGCCTGGCTGTGCTCGCCGATGGGTGTCCCTGGCAGAAGCTGTAATCGAGTCTCTGGCCTTCGGGATACCGTAGCTCCTCTCCTGGGAATTGCCACGGTCCCTCCTCTCCCTTTTCCATCTTCTCTCTTCCTACGTCAACTCTTCAGTGGCATCTCCAACGGCCACATCTTTTTGGGGACTCTAAAGCTCGAAAGTGGACAGTGGGCCCGGGCGCGGTGGCTTCCGCCCATAATCCCAGCACTTTGGTAGGCCAAGTCGGGTGGATCACGAGGTCAGGAGTTCAAGACCAGCATGGCCAACACGGTCTCGAAACCTCATCTCTACTTTAAATACAAAAATTAGCTGGGCAGGGTGGCACATGCCTGTAGTCTTAGCTACTTGGGAGGCTGAGGCAGGAGAATCGCTTGAACCCAGGAGGTGGAGGCTGTGGTGATCCAAGATCATGCCACTGCACTCCAGCCTCAGTGTCAGAGCAAGACCCTGTCTCAAAAAAAAAAAAAAAAGAAAGAAAGAAAGAAAAAGAAAGGGAACAGTGGGACTTCTGCGAGGAGGATGGCAGAGGAAAGAGGACACCTGATTACCATCCTGGCCTCCTCCAGGGACTTCTGCGCCTCCTGATGTCCTCACATGTAGAGCAAGGAGGACATGAGCCTCTCCCACCTCACAGGGCAGAAGTGAGGATCAAATGCAGTAATTTGTGGGAAAGGAAAAGCATAAAACAGTCTATACATGTGCAAGGAATCCTAATGATGACATGTTCTCCTCTGGGTGAACCCGACTTTGGAGGCACGAAGCTCACACACTAGGAAAATCAGCTGGGCCAGATCCACAAGCTGCTCTTTTCAAACCTAGTGACGAGCCTTTGGAAGAGACTTTGGTGAAGGTTAGCATCTGTTTGGGGATGTCCAACATTTTGATTGTTCTGTACACGTCCGCTGAAATGTAATATTTGATATTTCTCGAGAACCCGTTGTGTTTTTTTTAAACCGTGTAACTGAACTGTATGTTCAGGGAAATGGAAATCAAGCATTATTGCTTAGTTTAGAGATGAAAGTGGAGTTTCTGCTTTATCCTCACCCTCCTTTGAGGACACTCCTTCTTTCCCCACTTTCCAGCCCCCGGGCGTAGAAAATAGACTGTTCCTTTGCACATGAGGGAGGCAGCGTGGGGAGAAGACAGCGTGAGGACTGGTCAGGCAGGTCTGGGTTCAAATCCCACAGCCTCCATTTTCCTGGCCTCAGTCAGAACATATTCCCTCGTGTAGAAAGCAAGGATGATATTAACGCATGCCTTCCAGGCCAGTTGTAAGAATTAGAAATAAACATACGTAAAACACCTAGCATATCGTGGGCTAACATTTTTTTTCCTTTATACATCTAATTCTGGGAGACGTGGGCTAAGTTTTTAAAAATGCAGTGATGGTTGCTATCCACGCTCAAGGAAAAATCGAAATTCCTTTGGTCAATCTGGCCCCTCTGCTGGTGTCCTGGGATCCCTGGGGGGATATATTCACGCCCTCAGGTGACTGGCATGAGGCAGCTTCTGAGCCTGGTGGTGACCTTCATTTCTTAGAGCTCCTGAAGGCAAATCTGGGACAGTGGGTGAGCAGCATTGCAGGCAGGTTGGTTTTGACTCAAGCAAAATAAGTGCTTTCTAATGATCAGAACCAACCCGTGACATGATGGGTTGCTTGGGGGGATAATGAGCTTCCATCCTTTCCCCATCAAGCAAAGGCTGGTAAACGTCTGCCAAACCCCGTAGCAGCCGAGCCCCGTGCTGGCCCTGGCGACCAGAACTTCCGGTGAGGACACACGCGAGGAGGAGCAGCCCTGGTCCTCGTGCGTGGCTCACACTTCCCTGTTGGCTCCCTTCCTCCCTGAGGGCGCCTGTGGGCAAGATGCTCTGCTGCAATCTCCTACTTTAGAAACCGCCTCGGAGAGAAGGGACTCGGGCCAAGTGACCCTCGAGACAGGGACATGGTTCCGACAGGTTCGGCCTGTCTTTGGGAAAGGTCCAGTGTCCCTGTGGCTTTGTCATGGATCCAAAATGACAGTTACCTGGCTGGGCACAGTGACTCACGCCTGTAATCTCAGCACTTTGGGAGTCCAAGGTAGGTGGATCCTTGAGGTCAGGAGTTTGAGACCAGCCTGGCCAACATGGCGAAACCCCGTCTCTACTAAAAATATAAAAATTAGTCGGGCATGGTGGCAGGCGCCCGAACCCGGGAGGTGGAGGTAGCAGTGAGCAGAGGTGGTGCCACTGCACTCCAGCCTGGGCGACGGAGCAAGGTTCTGTCTCAGGAAAACAAAAAACCAAAATTATGCTAACCCAAGGGGTGGCTGGGAAATTCCCTTGACAGCAGAGGATCCAGTGGGGGCTGGGAGAGAAGGCTTTGTCCCGGGAGCAGCTCTCGTGGTCGCTGTGGCTATCACAGTAGGCTGAGCGGTGGCTGCCCACAAGACACGTCCACCTGAAGCAGTGAGTGAAACCTCGTTGGGAAGAAGGGTCCTTGCAGATGTTTTATGATGAGAATCTCAAGAGGAGGTCGTCCTGGATTGGGGGGGCCCTAAATCCAATGACAAGCGTCCTTCTAGGAGAACAGAAGGAGGAGACAGGACGCTCAGAAAAGGGGACGTGAAGACAGAGGCAGAGAGGCTGAGCATGCTCTTACAAACCCAGGGGCACCAAAGATCGTGTGCAGTCACCAGAGTCTGGGAGAAAGGCACAGAACACAGCCTGCAGGACATGGCAAGACCCCAGCTCTACACAAAAGAAGTAGGCATCATAGCACACACCGGTAGTCCCAGCTACTCAGGAGGGAGGCTGAGCTGGGAGGGTGGCTTGAGCCCCAGGAGGTAGAGGTTTCAGTGAGCCATGATTATGCCACTGCTCTCCAGCCTGGGTGACAGAATGAGGCCCTATCTCAAAAAAGAAAGAAAAGCATGGAACAGATTCTCCCTCCCTGAGAGCCTCCAGAAGGAACGAACCTGGCCAGCACCTTGGTTTCCAGACCTGTGGCCAACAGAGCCGGAGGAAAGCGTTTCTCAGTTTGTTTCGGCAGCCCTGGGAACGCAGGCGGCCCACGTTTCTGCCGTCTTGAACTGTCTTGTGTTCTTTCCGCTGGGTCAGTGAGGAAGCCGTGAGTTGACTCAGGTTCCCGTCGTGTTCATTCGTAGCCGGGTTCCTCACTCCCGGGGCTGCTGTGTTAGAACACTCATGGCCCACCTGGCCTTTCTTCATCCCCAGACTTCCCGGCTTTCTTCTGATCAGGTATGACTGCATCCTTAGTGACTGGGGTTCTTATCACTTATTGGCATCTCAGCCAGCTCCAAGGAGCACGGGCTCCTGGGCACAGGCTCCCACTCCACGAAAAAAAAAAAAAAAAAAAAACACATCGGCAACCAGAAGAACCACCTTTTCAAAAATCACCTTTTAAAAACAGTGGCACCAAGCATGCAGCAAATAGCTTTCAGCCACACTCTGCGGCCACAGATTTAATCTGTTTTGACCTGGACACAGCTGTTTTCCTCTCCTTCCTTCAGCCTCCGACTCTGAGCTGGCGTCGGCCACGTGCTCGTTGCCATCGGCGGTGAGTTTTCGGGATGAAAGTCACTGTAGTGAGAGAGTTGGTGCCACGTCCTGCCCCTCGGTGCGCATTGTTCCCTTGGCAAAGTTTTTAGTTAACGAGTTTGGGGATTTTGATCTCGAGAGCACTGCGGAGATGAGCTGGAAGGTCCAGCGGTGACGTTCCTTTGGAGCCACCGCCGTCTTCCAGGAGCTGCAGATGAGCCTGCAGGGGGTCTGCGGCCGTGCAGGTGGCCTGCGGGACCGCGCCTTCCCGTCCACCGCTGCCCCCACCCCAGCCCCTGCTTTCTCCCAGGAGAACCGCAAAACCCCTGGATGTGGTCCTCTGAGCTCCGATGGGCCTGCCCTGCTTTTCAGACAGAAGCGTATCCTCTGTGCAACCCAGGATTAGTATGGAAATAGAGGCGTCATTCTTTTTTTTTGAGACAGCCTCACTCTGTCACCAGGCGCCAGGCTGGAGTACAGTGGCGCCATCTCGGCTCACTGCAACCTCTGCCTCCCAGGCTCAAGCAGTTCTCATGCCTCAGCCTCCCAAGTAGCTGGGACTACAGGCGCGAGCCACCACACCCAGCTAATTTTTGTATTTTAGTACAGATGAGGTTTCGCTATGTTGGCCAGGATGATCTCGATCTCTTGACCTCGCGATCTGCTGAGAGGTGTCATTCTTTAGGGGACCCCTGCTGGTATCTCCTTTACAGTCGTGTTGGGGGATCAGTCCCCAGCTTTGCCCTGAGGAGTGAGGGTCCATCTTTCCTGTCTCATGGCATGCTGGAGCTGCTCCTGTGCAGGATGCTGTCACTCAGAGCATCCATCGAGATTCCCCCAGCCAGCCTCCATATTGGAGGAGCAGCGGCCTTTCTTTTTTTTTTGAGACGGAGTTTCGCTCTTGTTGCCCAGGCTGGAGTGCAATGGCGCGATCTCGGCTCACCGAAACCTCCGCCTCCTGGGTTCAAGCAATTCTCCTGCCTCAGCCTCCCGAGTAGCTGGGACTACAGGCACGTGCCACCATGTCCAGCTAATTTTTGCATTTTTAGTAGAGACGGGGTTTCACCACGTTGACCAGGATGGTCTCGATCTCTTGACCTCGTGATCCACCCGCCTCGGCCTCCCAAAGTGCTGGGATTATAGGCGTGAGCCACCGCGCCCGGCCGAGCAGCGGCCTTTCTAATTCTCAGAACCAAGAAGAACCTTTTTGTTTGTTTGTTTTGTTTTTTTGAGACAGAGTCTCGCTCTGTTGCTCAGGCTGGACTGCAGCGGCGCCATCTCGGCTCACTGCAACCTCTGCCTGCTGGGTCCAAGCGATTCTCTTGCTCAGCCTCCCGAGTAGCTGGGGCTACAGGCGCCCGCCACCACACCCGGCTGATTTTTGTATTTTTAGTGGAGATGGGGTTTCACCATCTTGGACAGGCTGCTCTCAAACTCCTGACCTCGTGATCCGCCCACCTCGGCCTCCCAAAGTGCTGAGATGACAGGCGTGGCCATGGCACCTGGCCTAAAAGAACCTTTTAAACCTTTTCATCTCATTCTTTCTTCTCCTTTTTTTCTTTTAGCATTATTTACTGAGTGAGAGCTCCGAGGACGGAATGCTGCTGAAAATAAGGGGGCTGTCAAAAAACCAGAATGAAGGGAAGTCAGATGCTGCCCACAGCAGCAGTCACTGGCAGGTGCGCCTCGAGGCCCCACTCTCAGCGGGGTGGTCCTACCTGTGCCAGCCTAATTGCCACCAGTCTTCGTGGTAATGAGGGACTCAGCGCCAGGGCACTCTTTAAATGGCGCAACATTTAAACGACATCCATTTACCTTTCACGCAGCTCTGCTTCGCTTCTTAATTATTGGCAGCACCTGACTTCCTCTTTTGCGATGGAATCCATTTCCTCATCCTCCTGGGGAGAGGCCGTGGCCTCCCGTGGACCGTGGGGCGGCAATTGTGTGGCAACAGATTATGATCTGGGGAATAAGGGCTGTGATCTCCAGGATGGGAGAGACACTGGGAGAGGGAGTCCCTCGTGTGGAAAAGCAGCATCTTTAATGGAGTCCTTAGCAGTGGCGGGTGGGGGGTGCTGTGGGAAGTGAGGGGAGCTTCGCTGTGAAGTGTAAATATGATGATTGTTGTCTCTTTCATGGGAGGTAAATAAATCAGCTCGATGTAGATTCGAGAGGTGGCTGGCGATGCTGTGTACTTACACGGCGCCCCGAACCCGGCCTCTTCAGAGTGCTTCAGATGTTGATTCATGACGCCTTCCGCCAGCTCAGGGAGGAGGGGGTGGGGAGAATTATTATCCCGGCTCTAAACCGAGGGACTGAGTGAGGTTAAGAGGCAGTAACTTGGGAGGAAGAGGCGACAGTGCTGGCAGTCCAGCCAACGCTTCCGCCACTAGAAACGCCTGCTCCACTTAGAAACAAGTCATTGTCAGGTAACCTATTTTTCGGGGTCTAATTTCAGCATATGAGGGCTTTGTCTCCTCTGTATATTTCTTTGCTTGAAAAATGTATGAGCTTATGGAGCAGGAGGGAGTGACTTTAATCCTGTGCCAACCTTGTTTGGGGGCTGAAGCATCGAGAGGGCAGCAGGAGAGACCCACACACTCCAGGCCCCAGCCCCACTGGAATGGAGTCCCTTTGGCACCTGGATAAACACCCTGGGCTGGGGGGCGCTGTGTGATATAGGTGGGATCAGGAGGCTTATAGCCTTGAGTTTCCTGAGAGTGTGGCTCTGAAACTGATCGTCAGGAAGCTGTTGGCCAAGTGTCTGGAGGAAGGGTTCAGCCTGAGGCTTGGGCCGTGGTTCTGCACAGCAGCCGGTGCCACGGGACAGTGGAGTGGCTGTTGGGGTCTGCGATGGGTGAGAAGGGCAGAGTCTTGGTCATCCCAGGGCCAGAGTTCAACACCAACTTTAGAACCCGAAAGCCAGGCAGCAAGGAAGGGGCGACATTCAGACCCCACAGGGGCGGGCAGCAGCTTGAACAATTCCTGCGGTTGTGCTGCGTCCGTTTTGGGCCGTCTTGGGCTCATCTCGCCCCAAACCCTGCAGCTCTCCTGGGGCACCTGAGAACGGGAGGTGCGAGCAGGCGAGGTGCCGGCGGAGCTCTGTCATGTGGGTTACCAAGGAGCAGGCGAAGAGAGGAAGCTGCCTTCAGAATCCCCAAAGACCAATTTCTTCCAGCCCCAGCAAGTGTGGGGAGCCTCCACCGAGTCCTGGGCGTCAGGGTGGCTGCGGCTCGGCATCTTCCGCTGGCGTGACAGATGGAGACACACCCGGCACCTCCAGGCACCTGGGGAGATGCGGGGAGGGGCCCGACACACCCGGCTCCTGCTCGGAGGGAAGGCACTTCTGGGCATGCCCGCCTGGGTGGCACCTCCTGCCCCTTGTGCGTGGAAGCGGGGAGGAAGCCTCTTCCCTGCTACTCAGCCCAAAGCCACAGGCCCCAGGCTGCTCCTAGCCCCGCGGGCAGGCCCTGTAGGGACAGTGGCAGCAGGCGGTTAGCGCCGTTGCAGGGGCTTGCCACCCCCCTCTCCCGATCTGGCGCTCTCCCTCCCCTTCCTTCTCTCCCTGCTTCTCTCTCGACCCGCTCTCCTTTTTTCTCAGCCTCTCCGCTGAATTCTGCATTGCCATCAGCACTTCCAAAAACAACAACAAAGGAAAGTAGGTCACTGACAGTGCCGGGTCGGAGCTGGCCCCGCTGCCAGCGGAGTCCGGGGCTGCGGCCCCATTTCATGGAGAGCCGGGGGCGCCCCGCACTCTGCGCCACAGCCTGGCACATGCAGCCCGGTTCCTGCCCTGGGTTCATAGGGAAGGGGTATGGCCGTGCTGCATGGCCTGTGTGTCGGCATGCCAGCTCACCGACGGGGCCGAGAGGGGGTTTCCGCACTGAGGGCAACACCAGGTACACTCCGTACATTCCTGCTGGTCCGGGTATGATAGTGCTGGGGGTCAAGACGCCCGGGGTGCACACAGCTGGTCTCAGGGGTGGGAGCCAGCCTGCAAATGCAGGTTGATTGACATCCATGTGTGCACAGGGCCCAAGCCCGCCTCCTCCGCCCGGCTCCTCCAGGCCTTCACACATAACATTCCCCCGCTCTCCATGGCCAAGGAACTCCCAGTTCTCCTTGAAAGATTCCCCAACATGCTAATTGGGACTCCTGCTATGATTAAAAAGAAATTTCAGATTAGAGCCACCATGCCATAGAGCCCAGGAGGAAAACAGCTCTTTATAAACGCAGCAGGAGCAGACTTCTGTTTATTTATTTTTTTTCTAACTTTGAAACAAACTGCAGCCTGATGTTGTCTGGCCCACAGTGAACGGCTCAAGTACAGACAGTCACCAGGAAAGGCCCAAACCATAAAGGGGGCACTTGGGAAGAGAGAAAATTGCAGCCTCTTCCCCTGCCCCCAGCTTTTTAAAACATAACTGAGTTATTTCTGAAAGCCTAGATCCTGCCTCGGCCAGTACCTTTGGCCTCTGACTTGGGAGGCGCCACTCCTCCATCTGGGTCAGCCTCTTTGCCCAGGATACAGCTTTCATGAGCAGCCGAGGGTGAGGAGCACATTGCAATCAAGCTCCCTGAAGCGATTAGCTCTGGAGGTCCCCAGAGGTGGCTGCAGGGAGGGAGGATTTCGGCTGTGGTCAGTAAGAGTCAGGCACAGCTATGAGAGCAACACTTCTGAATGATTTCACTTGCAGGGCTGAGCTCATCGCATTGATACTTTTAGAACTCATTAGCTTGGGGAGGGAGGCTGGCACACTGTGCCTGGTCCCCTGGGTCTCTTACCTCTTAAAGCAGCTCCTCTTGGATCAACAGGGAAGAAGTCCTCCTAACTCCTTTCTACTTCCACCATAAGCCCCAAACACTCATCCCTAGTTAAGGTTTTAAAACATGAACATTGAACCCAAACCCTCTTAAAAGGCAGCCATTTGACTCTATGGAAGTAAAACATCTCCCTAATATCAGCTTCATTAAAAGATCTAAGAAAAGAACATCAATGTTTGCTGATAGACTATAATTGTCGGCCTGCATGGTGGCTCACACCTGTAATCTCAGCACTTTGGGAGGCCAAGGGGGGCAGATCACCTGAGGTCGGGAGTTGGAGACCAGCCTGGCCAACATGGCGAAACCCCCATTTCTACTAAAAATACAACAATTAGCCGGATGTAGTAGCAGGTGCCTGTAATCCCAGCTACTCAGGAAGCTGAGGCGAAGAATCGCCTGAATCCAGGAGGCAGAGGTTGCAGTGAGCTGAGATGACGCCATTGCACTCCAGCCTAGACAACAGAGCGAGACTCTCTCTCTCAAAAAACAAAAATAAAAATAAGAGTATAATTGTCTTTAAGGGCAACTGGCTGATTATTGCAGATAATTGCCTGCCAGCAGTGGAAGGCAGGTGATGAAGAGGAAGGAGTCCATGCACACGGAGCTGGCACAGGAGAGCAGCGCCATTGGCCCAGTGGGGTCGGGGCCGGAGACAGCATAAGGCAAAGACCGTGCCGCCAGACCCCTGCAAAACCACCCTCCCCAGACTTTCTGCATTCCACAGAACAGGAGGGTTCCAGAAAGAATTTGGAGGGCTTGCTTTGGGTTGCCAGCATTTTGCTTGGCCAGTTAAAGACCTCAAGACACAGCAGCTGCTATGTACCAGACCCGTTAGCTCATGAAAAAAGATTTTTTTTTTTTTGACAGTCTTGCGCTGTCGCCCAGGCTGGAGTGCAGTGGCGTGATCCTGGCTCACTGCAACCTCCACCTCCCATGTTCAGTCAATTCTCCTGCCTCAGCCTCCCGAGTAGCTGAGATTGCAGGCGCCTACCACCATGCCCGGCTAATGTTTCGTATTTTTAGTAGAGACAGGGTTTCACCATGTTGGTCAGGCTGGTCTCGAACTCCTGACCTCAGGTGATCCACCTGCCTCAGCCTCCCAAAGTGCTGGGATTACAGGCATGAGCCACCGCGCCTGGCCACAGAAATATCTTTTTAGAACACCCTTCTCCCTCCCCAAACCAAAAAAAAAAAAAAAATAAGGACATGATTTCAGAATAAAGGATTATCTTTAGATGGAATAAATTTGGCTTAGCAAAAGCCTCACTACATTAATGTTTCGTTGCAAATCGGTAAAATCGCAATCACAGACTCCCCTTGTCTCCAAACTAGCATTTGGAAGCCACTGTTCCCGGGGAGCTTGGAGTCTGCCAGTTGCCACAGCTTTCAGGATGACAAGGAAGCAGATTGCCTGGGTTTAAAATTCTGTTGCTGTCGTCTTCTGGTAGCAGTCTCTCATCCTTTCCCCCACCCCCCCGTTTTCCTTGTGTGACAGAGTGGAGGAGTAGACGACTGGGTTGCAACCAAATTGGTCAAAAGGACAAACTGGTCAAGAGCGACGATTTCTGGCGCAGCCTGAGCAGGTCCACCAGCCTGTTCTGCTGTGACAGCCAAGGACTAGTCATCCCCAGGCAGAGCGCCACCTACGTGCCAGGGGGGGAGGCGACAGCACGGAGGAGCCGCTGAGGGGGAGCCAGGGAGTCTGGGCCAGTTCTTAGTCATTTTCAGGATCTGATGGAAAGGCCGTGCTGGCCTCCACCTGTGGCCCCAGCTCCTCAGGAGGCTGCGGCAGGAGGTTCGCTTGAGCCCAGGAGTTTGAGACCAGCCTGGGCAACAGAGCAAGACCCTGTCGCAAAAAAACTAAAATTAACTAATTAATTTTTTAAAAAGGCCGGGCGCAGTGGCTCACACCTGTAAACTCAGCACTTTGGGAGGCTGAGGCGGGTGGATCATCAGGTCAGAAGTTCGAGACCAGCCTGGCCAACACGGTGAAACCCCGCCTCTACTAAAAATACAAAAAATTATCCAGGCGTGGTAGCAGGTGCCTATAACCCCAGCTACTAGGGAGGCTGAGACAGGAGAATCGCTTGAACCTGGGAAGCGCAGCTTGCAGTGAGCTGAGATCTCGCCACTGCACTCCAGCCTGGGCAACAGAGCGAGACGCCATCTCAAAAGAAAACACACAAAAACAAAAACAAAACAAAAAAAGAGTGGGCGTAGTGGCTCACCCTTTTAATCCCCGCACTTTGGAAGGCAGAGATGGGTGGATCTCTTGAGCTCAAGAGTTTGAGACCAGCCTGGGCGACATAGTGAAACCCCATCTCTACCTCCCTAAAAAATACAAAAATTAGCTGGTGTGGTCCCAATTACTCGGGAGGCTGAGGTGAGAGGGTTATTTGAACCCAGGAGGCAGAGGCTGCAGTGAGCCGAGATGGTGCCCCTACAGTCCCGCCTGGGCAATGGAGCAAGACTCCATCTGAAAACAAGATAAGAAAAGAAGAGCTCTCTCTGGAACCCTGCACATTCCCAGGCCCTGCACCGAATTCTCAGGTTTATGGAAACCTCCTTCTTCATCTCCCCAACCTTGTTAGGGGGACTCTGGCCAAGAACCCTGCATCCGGGCAAACACCTCTCATTCTGCATTTCTCAGTCCAGTGATATAATGACATTTAAAATTCTAAAGTTTCATTCAGAAATAGCCAAGAAAAAAAATGGACTATCCTTTTTTTGTCCCTGTTGAAAGCTTTATTTTTTTCCTTATCAAAGTTGTTTGAATATGTGAAAACTTTACCCAAATAGGTAAAGTTAAAATTATTAACTGAAAGCATATATATAGATATATATTTGGAGCAGAGGTTTAATAGGCAAAGGAAAGAGAAAGGAGAAAGGAAAACAGTTTCTCTCTAGTGAGAGAGAGGGCACTTCTGAGAGGAAAAGGCTTCCATTTTACTTTTTATTTATTTATTTTTTTGAGACGGAGTGTCACTCAGGCTGGCGTCCAGTATGCAATCTTGGCTCACTGCAAGCTCCGCCTCCCGGGTCCAAGCGATTCTTCTGCCTCAGCCTCTCAAGTAGCTGGGACTACAGGCGTGCGCCACCACACCCAGCTAATTTTTGTATTTTTAGTACAGACAGGGTTTCACCATGTTGGCCAGGATGGTCTGGATCTCTTGACCTCGTGATAAGCCCACCTCGGCCTCCCAAAGTGCTGGGATTACAGGCGTGAGCCACCGCACCCAGCCCAAACTGGCAAATTAACAGGGAGTTATGCAGGATATCACCACTGAGGGAAGCAGGTGAAAGGGCTCCTGGGCCTCCCTGCACTTTCTTTTTTCAGCTTCCTGTGAACCTATAATATTTCCAAATAAAAAAGAAAAAGCGTTACTAAGACACATCGTAGAATGTAGTATCATCTAGGATAAATTAATACAGCAATTAGTGGTTGCCTGTTCAGTCTTTAAGCCAATTTGCTATTAGACCATTTAAAATTGGAAACAGAATGTTAAAAATCCACGAAAATATTCCACACAAGAAAAGTAGACATATTTGATTGAAATTAACATGAAAATCTTAGGAAAATTTTTCAAATAAGCAAAAACAATGAAAAGAAAATACAAATTCCAAGGACAGTTCCAGGATTCACAAAAGCCAAAATTGCCACCAGGCCCAGCTTCTTCTCTTTTTTTTTTTAAGGCAGGGCCTAATTCGGTCACACAGGCTGGAGTGCAGTGGCACGATCTCAGCTCACTGTACCTGTGAACCCCTGGTCTCAAGCGATCCCCCCACCTCAGCCTCCTGAGTATCTGGGACCACAGGCGCATCCCACCATGCCTGGCTAGTTTTTAAATTTTATTTTATTTTATTTTATTTATTATTATTATATTTGAGATGGAGTCTCTCTCTGTCACCAGGCTGGAGTGCAGTGGCACGATCTCGGCTCACTGCAACCTTTGCCTCCCGGGTTCAAGCGATTCTCCTGCCTCAGCCTTCAAATAGCTGGGACCACAGGTGCGTGCCACCATGCCCAGCTAATTTTTCTATTCTTAGTAGAGACAGGGTTTTACCATGTTGGCCAGGATGGTCTTGATCTCTTGACCTCGTGATCCGTCTGCCTCGGCCTCCCAAAGCATTTTTTATTTTTTGTATCGGGGGAGTCTGTGTTGCCCAGGCTGGTTAAAAACTTCCGGGCTCAAGTGATTTTCCTGCTTCAGGCTCCTAAAGTGCTGGGATTACAGGAGTGAGCAACCATACCCAGCCCACCCAGCTAATTAAAACAACTTTTTTGTGTGTAGAGCCAGGTGTGGCGGCTCTATAGCCACCCAGGCTGCCCAGGCTGGTCTTGAACTCCTGGGCTCAAAACCATGCCCAACATGGGAGGCTAAGGCAGGAGAATCGCTTGAACCAGGGAGGCAGGGGCTGCAGTGAGCCAAGATCATGCCCTGCATGCCAGCCTGTGTGACAGAGCAAGACTCCGTATCAAAAAAAAAAAAAAAAAAAAAAAAATTGACGAGGTGCAGTGGCTCATACTTGTAATCCCAGCACTTTGGGAGGCCGAGGTGGGCAGATCTCCTGAGGTCAGAAGTTCAAGACCAGCCTGGCCAACATGATGAAACCCCGTCTCTACTAAACATACAAAAATGAGCCAGGGATTGTAGCGGGTGCCTGTAATCCCAAGTACTCGAGAGGCTGAAGCAGGAGAATCGCTTGAGCCCAGGAGATGGAGGTTGCAGTGAGCTGAGATCGTATCACTGTACTCCAGTCTGGGTGACAGAGTGCCCTACAGATTTTTTTTTTTTTTTTTTTTGAGACGGAGTTTCGCTCTTGTTACCCAGGCTGGAGTGCAATGGCGCGATCTCGGCTCACCGCAACCTCTGCCTCCTGGGTTCAAGCAATTCTCCTGCCTTAGCCTCCCGAGTAGCTGGGACTACAGGCACGTGCCACCATGCCCAGCTAATTTTTTTTTTGTATTTTTAGTAGAGACGGGGTTTCACCATGTTGACCAGGATGGTCTCGATCTCTTGACCTCGTGATCCACCCGCCTCGGCCCCCCAAAGTGCTGGGATTACAGGCGTGAGCCACTGCGCTCGGCTTTTTTTTTTTTAAAGATGGTTCTCACTATATTACCCAGGCTGGTCTTGAACTCCTGGCCTAAAATGTCCTCCCACCTTGCCCTCCCAAAGCATTGGGATTACAGGTGTTAGCCACCTCACCCAGCCCAGAATGTACCTATTTTATGTTTGTGCATAGAGCCCCTATGTGATTCTTGCAAGCCTGATTGTCAACTTTTTTTTTAGAATAAAGATTCTTCTCAATGATTGTCAGCTTTGAGTCACCTTATGCCCATCATCTTCCTGTGTCCCCAGGCTAGAGTGTAGTGGCTCGATCACGGCTTACTGCAGCCTGGACCTCCCAGGCTCAAGCAATCCTCCCGTCTCACCTGCTGAGTACCTGGGACTACAAGCATGTGCCACCACACCAGCTAATTTCTTACATTTTTATTTATTTGTTTTTTTTCTTTTTTTTTCAAATTTCTTTTATATATATACATATATTTTAATGCATTTTAGGTTCTGGGGTACATGTGCAGAACATGCAGGATTGTTGCATAGGTACATACATGGCAATGTGGTTTGCTGCCTCCATCCCCATCACCTATATCTGGTATTTCTTCCCATGTTATCCCTCCCCAACTCCCTACCCCCCACTGTCCCTCCCCTAGACCCTCTCCACATACCTCAGTGTGTGATGCTCCCCTGTTTTTTTTTTTATTTTTAAATTGAGATGGAGTCGCTCTATGCTGCCCAGGCTGGCCTTGGACTTCTGGGCTCAAGCCATTCTCTCACTTCAGCCTCCCAAAGTGCTGGGATTACAGGCGTGAACCACCACACCCAGCCATTTTTTGTATATTTTGTAGAGACAGAGTCTTACTATGTTGCCCAGGCTGGTCTCCAGGCTGGCCCCAAGAGATCCTCCTGCCTTCGTCTCTCAGAGTGCTGGCATTCCAGGTGTCCACCATCTTCCTTTACATGACAGAAGGAACTCCCGGGGCAGCCTCGTGGTGCCCTGTAGGAGGAAGGATGATTCCCGGGGCAGCCTCGTGGTGCCCTGTAGGAGGAAGGATGATGGGGCCAGGTCCTCTTTCTCTGCCCAGACTGCAGGAGTCTGTCACACTTAACATGGGGTCTTTCCAGAAATGAGGGTTCAGCTACAGCTGTCGAGAAACTGGGCCACAAGAACCTGGAACAACCTTGTCTAGCTTGGGAGGTTCCCGCCACTGCACCCTTTTCTTGGTGGGAAGGAAGGCAGACAGGAGGGAGCTCTTGGCAGCTCCTTCAGTGAGCGGGTGGGCAATCCCAGTGACCTAGTTTGGAAAGTTGCAGGGGTCAGAACAGCTGGAAGAACTAGGAAAAGCTGGAAGACGGATCTTCTGATTTTCTCTCCGAGGCTTTTGCAAATCATCTCTTCTGAGCTTGAAGTTCCTGGGAATGAAAAGGAAGATTCCTCCAGGGTGGTCCCGTCCTCACCTCAGGCCATGTGGGACAGGCTCTCCACTGTGACAGCCTGGGCTTGGGGTGGCTCAAAATGCTTGGATTTCTTCCTCCTGGGCAAGGAAGAATAGGGCTGAACTGAGGAAGACCTCCAGTCTTGGACTCAGAAGCACAGGTCTGAGTAACTAGAAGGACCATTTCTTTATCTGTAGAGTGAGGATTATAATCATATCTCCACAGAGGGGGCAATTCTCATTTGTGTCTGTGAGGGGGCTTTACAAATCTGAAATACAGGCATGGTGGCTCATGCCTGTGATCCCAGCACCTTGGGAGGCCAAGGTGGGCAGATCACCTGAGGTCAGGAGACCAGACTGGCAGGCATGGTGAAACCCATCTCAACTAAAAATACAAAAATTAGCTGGGCATGGTGGTGCCCACCTGTAATCCCAGCTAGTCGGGAGGCTGAGGCAGGAGAATCGCTTGAACCCGGGAGGCAGAGATTGCACTGCCCTTCAGCCTGGGGGCCAAAGTGAGACTGTGTCTCAAAACAAAAATCTGAACTACTATTCAACTCTGAGTTGCTTTTTCATTTTCCCTTGCCCTGCTCTTTGGAGAGGAAATGGAGGAGTAGGAAGTGAGATCTGTAAGAAGACAGGGCCGTGGCCGGACCAGAGCCTTCTGAGGGGCTGAAGTGGGTCAGCAGCTTTGAGAAATGAAGCCAGTTCTGGGCCGGGCGTGGGGCTCACACCTGTCATCCCAGTACTTTGGGAGGCTGAGGTGGGCGGATCACCTGCAGTCAGGAGTTGGAGACCAGCCTGGCCAACATGGTGAAACCCCATCTCTACTAAAAATACAAAATTAGCTGGGCGTGGTGGCAGGTGCCTGTAATCCCAGCTACTTGGGAGGCTGAGGCAGGAGAACGCTTCAACCCGGGAGGCGGAGGCTGCAGTGAGCTGAGATCACGCCATCGCACTCCAGCCTGGCTGACAGAGCGAGACTCATTTAGAAAAAAAAAAAAAGAAATGAAGCTGGTATGAGTGAGAAGCGGGAGTGGGCCAAAGGAGGCAGCTTCCTGTGGTGGCCTCTGGGGAGCCCGAGACTGAGCGTTGGGCCAGTGTGAGGCTGGTGTGGGAGGAGAGGGGAGCTCGTGCTGCGGCAGGAGTGGTCACAGGGAGAACCCTCCCCCATGAGTCACCTGTGAAGCTGGAGGGATGTTCATCTCTGGGGTGGTATGGAGTGGGAGAGCGGAGGGAGGCAGGTCAAGTTTGAGGTTGGGGGACAGCAGCAGGCCTGGGGATCCCAGCAGCTGTACCCTGCAGTTTACAGCCAGGGCACCTCTGTGGCACCTTCTGGCTGGAATGCCCAGCCTCCACCTGGTCCCTCTCAGCAGGCACAGTGGTAAGTGGGACCTGCCCAACGTGGCTTTGAGCCTCTTTTCTTTCTTTCTTTTTTAGTATTTTTAGTGTGCTTGCTAAGGAACTTTTTTTTTTTTTTTTTGAGGCAGGGTTTTGCTCTGTCCCCTGGGCTGGGGTGTGGTGGTGTGATCATGACTTTCTGCAGCCTCGAACTCCTGAGCTCGAGCCATCCTCCTGCCTCAGCCTCCTGAGGAGCTGGAACTACAGGCACGTGCCTCCACACCCAGCTAAGTTTTATATTTTTCATAGAGATGGTATCTCACTATGTCGCCCAGGCTGGTCTTGAACTTCTGGCCTCAAGCAATCCTCCCACCTCGGCCTCCCAAAGTGTTGAGATGGCAGGCGTGAGCCGCCTTGCCAGTCCCGGGCCTCCTGTCAGAGTGCTCTGGTCACAGGTGAGGAGGCTGGCCTGGGAGTAGTTCCTGGAAAGGAGCTGGTGTGGAAATTCAGAGGAGCCTGTACCTTAGACTTGCAAAGTGCCAGACACCCGGTGGCACTTTAAATGCCGCAGATAAAACACTGAGAGGCTCTGCTGGCAGTGAGAGAGACGGGGTCAGGGACCTCAGCGCCTCTGAGGCTCAGATTTGAGATAGAGAATAAAAACACCTCGGAGACCCCACGACCCTGGGTACAGAGGGAGAACGTCAGTGCAGCGCAGCCGGCCCGGGAAGTACAGACCCTCCCGGCACACACTGCACAGGCCAGGCTTTGTGGGGGACTAAGGGCTCCCTGCCCTTGGCACCTCCACCCCGGTGAGTCACATAAACTCCTTTAGGGCGAGGCTCAGTGGGAAATGCCACAGCCCGGGGCTCAGCCCAGAACCTGCCCACGTACCATACAAGCGCCCATGTCCCTGACACATGGCCATCAGCGTGCATGGAGGCAGGGTTCAACCCTACCCTTCACTCTTCCTGAGTAGCAGCTGCGTGACCCACCCTGCTGCCTGGCTTCTGACAACTATCCTGGCAATTAGAGGAAGGGGGATTTGGTTTTCCACCGCTGCCTCCTTGGCTGGCATGTCTGCTGCACACGGGGAGGCCCTGTGCTCAACCCGCAGTCCCAGGGCCTGGCCGGGGTCTTGCACATGGCCAGGGCTCAAATCTTTTTTTTTTTTTTTTTTTTGAGACAGAGTCTCCCTCTGTTACTCAGGCTGGAGTGCAGTGATGAGATCTCCATTCACTGCAACCTCCACCTCCTGGGTTCAAGCGATTCTCCTGCCTCAGCCTCCTGAGTAGCTTGAATTACAGGCATGCACCACCATGCCAGGCTGATTTTTTCGTATTTTTACTAGAGATGGGGTTTCACCATATTGGCCAGGTTGGCCTCGAACTTCTGGCCTCAAGCAGTCTCCCCACCTCGGCCTCCCAAAGTTCTGGGATTACAGGTGTGAGCCACGGCGCCCGGCCTCAAATCTATTGATGTCGTGAGTGTCCCACACGAGGCTGTAGGAGGGAGGGAGGCAGGACACCGTGCTGGAGAGGCTTGTGGGCGCGCGTGTGTGCAAAGCCCCTCTCCCTAACGCGCCTCCTGCCTTCATCTTTTCCTCCTTCTGCCACTTTTATTTATTTATTTTGAGACAGAGTCTCGCTCTGTTGCCCAGGCTGGAGTGCAGTGGTGCAATCTTGGCACACTGCAGCCTCCAACTCCTGGGTTCAAGCAATTCTCCTGCCTCAGCCTCCTGAGTAGCTGGGACTACAGGTACCAGCCACTAGGATTTTTCTGTTGTTGTTTTTGTATTTTTAGTAGAGACAGGGTTTTGCTGTGTTAGTCAGGCTGGTCTTGAGCTCCTGACCTCATATGATCCGCCCACCTCAGCCTCCCAAAGTGCTGGGATTACAGGTGTGAGCCATGGCGCCGGGCCTCCTTCTGCCTCCTTGGCTACACTGCTGCCCCGTGGAGCTGTGCCCTCTCTCTCCAAGTGAGACCGTATGTGTGGACCCTTTGGGGTCTTGCTTAGAGCCCACCTTCCCCTGCTCATCCAGCCCACGCTGCAGTTTCCTCTGTGGGTTTGCCCTCCGGCCCCTCATCATGGAGCAAGTCTTATGTGTCGATTATCCCTCCAATCTCTCTGGCTGGAGTGGCATATGGCTGCCGGGATGCTGCCACTCAGAGGGCACTCTTGCCTTGGCAGTGACTGTCCCCAAAGCAGTGGCGGGATGGGGAGAGGAGCTCGCAGCGGGGTGCCTCCTCCAAGCCTCCTACCTGCTTAGGTCTCCGGCGCTTGCATTACCTTCTTCCTTAGAGCGGGCCGCCCGGGAAACGGCACTTACAGAGATGGAAGAGTTTAATATGTGTCTTGCTTCCTCTCTCGCGCGAGCCCCTCAGAGGGAGCTCCAGAAGCAGTGGCTGGCAGGGGCTCCAGCGCCTGGGGGAGGCGGGGGGGTGGCGTGGAGCCTCAGCCAATTTGGAAAGCCCTGTGACCCAAGCACATCTCATGGCGGCAGTGTCAAATCCTGCCGTTCGGGCATGCCATTAGTGTGCTCGCTGCCGCGCAGGAATCGGTGACACAAAGGCGCATCCTTCCCCACCCTCCTGGAGCTTAGAAACTAACTAACACTCTAATGAGAAATGAGGGCAGAGAGGAGAGAGATGGGGGCGGGCCCCGCCGCGGCTGCTGCTGGTGTCAGAGGACGCTGACCCACTTCTTTTGGCGGCGAGGGGCCTTGGCGGCCAGCCCACCAGAATGCCGCTTCAATCAGCCGCTGCTCCCTGCACGAGGGCCTCCTCTGTCAAGCCCGTCACTCGGTGCTCTTCAAGAGAGCCCCATCGCCCTGGCAGCACGGCTACTCTCTCTCCCTCACTTCCCTTCCTCCCCAGGCCCTCCAGGGTCCCTTCACCCCACGGGCTCTTTAGGGCCTGGACCCCCTGCGTTCAGCAGCCCTCTGCAGAGAGACCCTCCAGGGAGGGTGCTCGGGTGGCAGTGTGGCCTGCCAAGCCTCTCTTTTTTCCCCAGCTTTTTGATTGTGCCATGAGTTATTTAGCCAACAATAGATGTTTATGTATTTTTTTAGAGCTCATATTTATTAACAGCCTGAGAAGGAGGAGACCTGGAGATTTGTACTGAAAGCACAGTGAGTTAAAAGGGACAATTAGAGGAGCAGAGAGATACTGAGCATAGAATTGTAAAGGATATTTTAACACACAATCAAAGGTTCTTGAGATATTTTCCAAGTAGACAGAAGATAAAAGAAAATTGGCCCATTACGAGCTGATAGCGGGGGATTGGTGACATGGGATGGAGTCTCGGCTGACAGCTGAACTCCTGCTTAGAGGCAAGTGAATCTAGAGAGCAAAGTGGGGAGCTGAACTGGGTCAGGAGGCTTCAGAGCGGGGACTGGAAGGGACTCCATCAAAATGTAGTCTCCCCTCCTGAAAGAATGAACACCAGCTGGGCATGGTGGCGCATTCCTGTAACCCCAGCTCTTTGGGAGGCCGAGGTGGGCAGATCACACGAGGCTAGGAGTTGGAGACCAGCCTGGCCAACATGGTGAAACCCCAACTCTACTAAAAATGCAAAAAATTAGCTGGGCATGGTCACTCACACCTGCAATCTCAGCACTTTGGGAGGCCAAGGCAAGTGGATCACCTGAGGTCAAGAGTTCGAGACCAGGCTGGCCAATGTGGTGAAACTCCATCTCTACTAAAAATACAAAAATTAGCTCTGCAAGGTGGTGTGCACCTGTAATCCCAGCCAATCGGGAGGCTGAGGCAGGAAAATCGCTTGAACCCAGAGGGCAGATGTTGCAGTGAGCCGAGATTGCACCATTGCACTCCAGCCTGGACAACAGAGCAAGACTTCATCTAAAAATAAATAAATACAAAATAAAACAATTAGCCTGGTATGGTGGTGTGTCCCTGTAGTCTCAGCTACTCAGGAGGATTGTTTGAGGCAGGAGGATTGTTTAAGCCTCAGGAGGCTGAGACTGTAGTGAGCCATGATCATCCCACTGCATTCCAGCCCCGGTCACAGTGTGAGATCCTGTCTCAAAAACAAATAGCAAATAAACCCAGAGAAAGCTTGGCTGCCTAGGTCAGTGTAGAGTAGGGCCTGGAGGAGCTAGGTCCCTGGCATCCCAGAGGTGGGTCTGCTCAGGGACTGGTGGGCCTGCCTGGGGAGCAGGCATGCATGGTAAGGGGAATTTGCTGAGTGCTCGGGGGCTCCCGGGAGCCTCCCCAGCAAACTCCTTGTCTCTGACCCCGGTCCCTGCAGCTTGCCCTCCAAGCCAGCTTGCCCTCCCTGGCTCTCCCGCCTCCCCGAACCTGCTCACAGGCTTTCTGGAGCCCATTCACCGTGGTGGCAGAGCGCTGGTGATTAGCTGGGTGATGAGTAAACATTTGCTAAATGGGATTCTTGGCTCTTGGGATGAACAGCCCCAGCAGGAGAGGAGGGGATGCGGCTGATGGGAGGGGCTCGGGGCTGGCTGATGGTCAGAGCAGGCACACGCAGAAGCACGGGGGATCTAAGCAGGCTGCTCCGAAGCCAGGAGGGGCTGAGGGTGGCCGGCGCCTGGGAAGCAGGGAGCGCCGGGCCGTGGAATGCTTCCCGAGCTTGGAAGCAGCAGGTGTCTGGGAATGGGACTGTGGCCCAGGCAGACTTCCAGCGAGCGCTCCAGCTTGCTGGCACGAGGGGAGGATCTGGCTGAGCCCAAGGAGGCAAGTTTCCACCATGAAACCCGCTGTTGAGGAACTGCGGCGAGGGTGCCACGGTTGGAAACCACGTGCCCAAGACAGGCTGGGGGGCGGGTGGGAGGACAACCCCAGGTGGGGAGCCACACAGCCCCCTGAGTAGGATCCCCTGGGACCCCCGGGCCGGGTGCATCTCCCACGACCTCAGCTCGCGGTGGTTTATGGATGCCCCAGACACATGCTGTTACCACCTCTAGCCCCACTCCCCACACTCTTCTTTGGACGGCTCCTCATCCTCCAAGACACATTGGAATGTCACCTCCGCCTGGAAGCCCTCTCTGACTGCCCCCACCCAGCTGAGCTCCTCATTTTGGGGGTTGCAAGGTGCTAACACGAGCGCCAACTCCATACCAGTTGTGAATACTTGTTTCTACATCTCGGCTCTGAGCTCCTTGCCCCGAGCCACGTCTTCTCACGTTAATGTTCCCAGAGCCTGGCCAGTGGCTGGACACGGAGGCCCTCGATCAGCCTTCGTTGAATGAAGCATGCAGAGCCAGCCAAGCTCTGGGGTCAGGAGAGGAGCTTGTGTGGAGAGTCTTAGAGACAACCAGGGCCACACAGCCCCTCCGACAGGGCCGGCTCTGTCCCCGTCAGTCCACAGTGGAGACCTGTGTGGCAGGAGGAGGGGCAGGGAGAAGAGGTGGGTCCCTCCTGGGGTCCAGGAAAAGTGCTGGCAGAAGATGGCAAGGGAGGGGGGCCTCCACCTCTGGGAGGACCACAGGAATCTGCATGTCCCTGCTCTGAATGAGACCGGGGGCTGGCTTGGGCTGGCAAATAGAGAAGCCTCTGCTGCGCCCCTGATGTGTCCACTTGCTTTGATGTTTGGGGAGACGGTGTCATCGTAACTGCGTAGCATGAGCTGCTGGGTGACAAGTAATGTCACCCGCAACAGAGCAGCCTCGATTCCCCCGACCTCTTAGAGGAGAAAGCTGCTAAAAATACCTGGCGTCCTGGGCCCCCACCACCTTGCCTCTGATAACAGTCGGCAACCAGAGACTCTGCTATGCTTGACAGAGGCCGATCATTTATAAAACATTAGCATTTCTTGTACTGATATTCCATTCCATATTACAGGACTTCCTAAGTCTTTTTTTAAAAAATTTAATAAAGTGCTTAGACTCGTGATTTTCCCACTGAGGGCCTTGCTGTCTGAAGTTGGAAATGAAATCAACAACATAACATCCTTGGGTTCTAAGGGATACAGCCGGGCCCTGGCACCGACCTGGGTCTGAGCCTGCTGGCCGCAGCGGAGCAACTGCAGGCTGAGGATTCTTCGCTCTGCAGTCACTGGACTCCCTTTAGTGAACGCCCCAAGCCTGCTACTGAGGAGGATTTGTCCAGCCAGGCCTGAAAACACAGCCTCCTCCCTCTATCCGGGGGACCCTCTCCTTCCTCTGAGGCCAGAGAGGCAGGTGCAGTCTCCAAACCCACCCACAGCTGTCCGGGTGGGTCCCTGGTCTCCTAGAAAACCCCTTGGGCGCCAGGAGCTGACTATTCCCTTGCAGCCGCCAGTCCCCACCAGCCACCTGCCCGGCCCCCTGAGAATCAGTCGCTCAGCAGTTGCTCCTGAGGCTCCCAGGAATAGGCGGGGAAGGGTCCAGGACCAGCCTGCCCCAGAGAGCCACAGAGATGCTGCTAACCCGGGGCAGCCAGAATGTGGGAAGTGAATCATGATCTGTGCGGGCGAAGGAAGCGCCACAAAACAGGAGCGCTCGGGTGCGCGTGCGTGCGTGGAAACAGGAGCGCTCGGGTGCGCGTGCGTGCGTGGAAACAGGAGCGCTCGGGTGCGCGTGCGTGCGTGGAAACAGGAGCGCTCCGGTGCGCGTGCGTGCGTGGAAACAGGAGCGCTCCGGTGGGCGTGCGTGGGTGGAAACAGGAGCGCTCGGGTGCGCGTGCGTGCGTGGAAACAGGAGCGCTCGGGTGCACGTGCGTGCGTGGAAACGGGCGCTCGGGTGCGCGTGCATGCGTGTCCCCGTGAATCAGTGTGCCCCTGCCCCCTACAGCTCCTCCCGCCAACAAATGTGCTGTGTTCCCAGAGCTGGGCCCAGCCAGGCTCGCCCACCCACAGAAGCCCAGGATCTGCCACCTGTCAGGAATGCGGGGCTAGGAAATGAAAAACAGGGTTCTTGTCCAAGATCATTTATTGTTATTATTATTTTTCTCTTAATTGGATTCGGCGTTTCTCGCTCCTCACACACATCCTCTCTGGTGGGGGATTCAGGTTTGTGCAAAGCGAAAAGGAGCTTGTGCCCACCTGGGCCCCTGGCCAGCTGCATGGCTGGCTTTGATCAGAGCGCCTCTTCCCTGTCCGGGCTCGCCTGCCCCAGTCCCTGCGTGGTGCCCGTCCCTGCTCCTGACCCCTGAGTCTGGCCTCCCCAGCCTCTGCCTGCACCCTGAGCATCCCCAAGAGGGATGGGAGGGCTGGGTGCCTGTGATGGTTCATGAAATGCCCTCATCGTTCCCTTCTGCTAAGGACCCCCGATCTCCCCCTGCTGCCCTGCACAGGGCCCTTCCGGGGCCGTCCACTGAAGAACCTCAAGGAAACGTTCAGCAGCTGAGCCGTGCGGGAGGCCTGGGCTGAAGCCCGAGTCTCTCGGCATGTCCAGACCGTCCCTGGCCAAATGCTAGGCTGCTGACACCGTCCAACCCGCTGGACTAACACTGTGGATGCTGCCTGGCCTGCTGGCGTCCAGATCCCAAAGCCCTTCCCTCCCCTCCTCTGTCTTGCTGGCCCTCAGGGCCTGGCTCCCTGACATCCAACAAGCTGCCTCCTACTTCTCACCCTGAAGCCCACAGCTAGTATAGCAGAGGTGACAGGGTGCTCCAGGGTGGCAGACAGGCTTGTGTTGCATATGAAAACAAGGTGATGCTGTAAATATCTAAGAATATTGGTCCCCCAAAGTGACTCTTGCTGCCGCCCCTTCCTCACCCTCCCCACCGACACCTTCCCAATCCCTGGCAAGCCAGGCTGGGATTCTAGACAAAAATTCTATCACTTTGTTCTTGCTAGAAATCACCAATACAATCCTTAGTTCAGCAAATTCAGTTTTCTGTATAGTTTATAAACATGGAAAGACATACAGTTAGGTGACAGAGTGGGAGGGAGGGCCTGTGCATTTGTATATATATATGTAGAGTGTGAGTATATATAAGTGGACATAGTTATAAAACTGCACCTTCTGTGAGAACCTCATTGCCCGGGATGAAGTTTGAATTTCAGCCTCTGATGATCTTTCCTTTGGTAATTGGTTCTTGGACCCCAGCAGTTGGGCCTGGGTCTGCCAGGGTTGCCTGAGACATCAGGAATGAGAGGCGCTGCCCCCAGGGAGGGGCTGAAGGTGGAGTCGGGTAGGATTGAGAGCAGGGTGACTAAGTGGCCTCAGGAAAGAGCCAGGATGCCACCTGCTCATGTGTGCCCAGACTGCGGCCGCCCAACCTCGTGGGTGAGCCTCGTTTGTTCCTCTCTGCGTCCTGCTTTCTCCAGGAACCATGGGGCCCTCCAGACCTCTCCAGACGGATCGGGATTCCGCAGAGCCCCGCCGCCACCGTCGGGGGCGATTGTCCCATTGCCGCTAGTGAAGGATGCGCTCCGTGTGCCTTTCACTGCCTTGCTGGAGTGGACGCTGTCCGTGGGTGCTCTGCGGGGGTGGCGGGGACGGCCGGGTGAGACGTGCCAATCCCCTCCCGCCTAGGGCTGTACACTTTGGGTTTACAATCCACATGGCAGGGTCCAGACAGCAGCCGCTTGAGGACGCCTCTACTGGCCTTTTCCTGAAACCCAGCAGATCTTCCACTAGGAAAAAAAGAAGAAAATAAATTCTGTTTCTTGGTGGACACGTGGCAGTGCTGGGTGCTGACGCCCTGAGTCCTCAGCGGAGGGTGACCGCCAGCCCCAGAATCCAGGCCAGGAGGGAGGCTCCCAGGGAACAGCCCGAGGAGGCCTGCTGCACCCCGCTGGGGGCACGGATGGGGGTCCTGCGGGCACACTTGCCCTTCCTCTTGGGCCGGGCGGTGGGCATGATGTCGAAGCCGAACTTGTGCTGGTAGTCGGGGGCATAGTCTGGCAGCTCGGGGGCCTGCTTCCCGCCGCCCGCCTTAGAGATCTGGTTGCGGTTCCTGTGGCTGGTGCAGTTCTTGCCCGGCTTCCTGTGGCCGGGCCGGGAGCCGGGCGGGTGGCCCTTGCCCCTGGTGGGGGCGTGGGGCAAGTGGTGGCCCTTGCGGGCGGCCCTGTCCGTGGTGGTGAGCGTGTGCGACTTGATCTGGTGCGGGGACGCTGGTCCCGTGCAGTTCCGGAAGTCCTCGGCCCTCAGCAGCTTCAGGTCCTGGCCGTGCCGCAGCGGGGGGGACAGGCAGGGGACAGCGGAGCTGGAGCCCCGGAACCGCTGCAGCCACTCCCAGAGGGAGCGCGCTCGGCAGCTGCAGTCCCAGGGGTTGCCGTTGAGACGGAGGAACTCCAGGGCCCCCAGCGGGGCCAGGCACGCGCCCTGCAGCTCCGCCAGGCTGTTGTTGAAGAGGAAGAGCGTGGTCAGCCGGCGCAGGTCGTGGAACGCCTTGTGGTGGACCCACTGCAGCTGGTTCTCGTGCAGCAGCAGCCGGTCCAGGTTCACCAGGCCCCGGAAGGTGCCCGGGCCCAGGCTCCACAGCTTGTTGCCGTGGAGAAACAGGTGGCTGAGGTTGACCAGGTCCACGAAGATGTCGTCCTGGAGGTACTCGATGTGGTTGTCCTGCAGGTACAGGTACTGCAGGCTGTGCAGGCCGCCGAAGATGCCGGCCGGCAGGGCGCTCAGCCCGCACTTGTAGAGGTAGAGGGCGTGGAGCTTGACCAGGCCCTGGAAGGTCTCGGGCGCCAGCGTCCGCAGCTGCCGGTTGTCGCCGAGGTCCAGCTCCTCCAGGTGCACAAAGCCCTCGAAGGTGCTGGGGTGGATGTGGGTGATGTTGTTGGAATAGACCCAGAGCGTGACCATGGCGGGGCTGAGGCGGCCCGGCTGCAGCAGGCTGATGTGGTTGTTCTGCAGGAAGACGCGCTCGCTGTCCACCGGGATGCCCTCCGGGATGGCCGCAAAATTGTGCGCCTGGCAGCTGACCGTCATGGGCGCCGGGTAGCACACACAGTCCCGCGGGCAGCCGCCACCCAGGGGCAGCTCCGCAGCTACCAGCAGCAGCAGCACTTCCACACAGCACCCTGGCAGGGAGAGAGAGCACAGCCAGGTCAGGGGCCGCCCAGGGACGGGAGGCGGGCGCAGTGCAGGTGAGGACTGGGACGGCGCCCTCCTGGGCCCACTGGGGCCACATCTTCACCTTGGCTGAGCTCAGTGAGAGCCTCACCCCTGGCTCGTGCAAGGTCAGGGTCAAGGGTCAAGGCCCAAGCCTGGAACCCGTCTGGGATAAGAGGCCTCCCCTCCTTGGTGACCCATTTCTTGGGTCTGGGAGCTGAGTCTGCGGTGAAGGCCCTGATCACCCGCACGCCTCCTTAGTTCCACCCCACAGCTGCTGAGCCCCAGGCTCACCCGCTCCACCTCTGTCACACTGCGGAGTTAGAGGCCACGACCCACAGACACGGCCATCAGCTTCCCGTTCTCCTCCTATCTCAGTCCCTGGCTGTTGTTATCTGTGCTCACGGAGAGTGGAGGGGCTCTTGCTGTCCTGAGGAATCTATTTATTTATTTATTTTTATTTATTATTTTATTTATTTATTTTTTGAGACAGTCTCGCTCTGTCCACCAGGCGCCAGGCTGGAGTGCAGTGGCGCAATCTCGGCTCACTGCAACCTCTGACTCCCGGCTTCAAGCAATTCTGCCTCAGCCTCCTGAGTAGCTGGGACTACAGGCTGGCGCCACCACACCCAGCTAATTTTCGTATTTTTAGTAGAGACGGGGTTTCACTATGTTGGCCAGGATGCTCTCAATCTCTTGACCTTGTGATCCACCTGCCTCGGCTTCCAAAGTGCTGGGATTACAGGCATGAGCCACCACGCCTGGCCTTATCTAATTTTTTTTTTTTTTGAGATGGAATCTCGCTCTGTCACCCAGGCTGGAGTGCAGTGGCGCGATCTCAGCTCACTGCAACCTCTGCCTCCCGGTTCAAGTGATTCTCCTGCCTCAGCCTCCTGAGTAGCTGGGATCACAGGCGTGCGCCACCATGCCTGGCTAATTTTTGTGTTTTTAGTAGAGACGGGGTTTCACCATGTTGGCCAGGAGGGTCTCGAATTCCTGACCTCAGGTGATCTGCCCCACTCAGCCTCCCAAAGTGCTGGGATGACAGGCGTGAGACACCACGCCCGGCCAGAATCTCTTTATTTAAATCATTCCCAATCACAAGCACAGCATGCATGCATGGCACCAAAGTTCACCTGAAATAACGTCTCCTTTACAGCATCTTCCATGTCCTCAAAACCTAGAGGCATCACTCCCTCTAAGCCTCAGTTTCTTCATTTCTGAAATACAGACATAGCAGGGCGCGGTGGCTCACGCCTGTAATCCCAGAACTTTAGGAAGCTGAGGCGGGCAGATCACCTGAGGTCAGGAGTTCATAACCAGCCTGGCCAACACGGCAAAATCCTGTCTGTACTAAAAATACAAAAATTAGCCGGGCATGGTGGCATGTGCCAGTAATCCCAGCTACTCAGGAAGCTGAGGCACAAGAATCACTCGAACCCTAGAGGCAGAGGTTGCAGTGAGCCGAGATCACGCCACTGCACTCCAGCCTGGGTAACAGAGTGAGACTCTGTCTCAAAATAAATAAATAAATGAAATGAAATAAAATACAGACAATAGCAGTTCTCCCTGGCAGAGCTGTGTGGATGCCTTGAGAGGCACCTGTCGGTGAGGGCCTGGGGGTGGCAGCAGCTGTCAGACCGAGGCTGCCCCATCCCGGCCCACCCTCGGGCCCCTCCCCTCTTGCGCCTAGCTCCAGCCCCCAGGCCGTGGCTGCAAAACCAGGCCTCGCCTCTCCACTGTCCAGAGCGTTTCCTCTGTAGCTTCCCTCTAATTGGGCATTAATTAGGCATTCGTTAATGGATTCTTAAAGTAATTTATTTTCGGATGTGTCCAGCCTGTGGTCGGATAATAGCCCCGCGCTCATTATCGGAGCAGCCTTATTGCCGACGACCGTCATTACCTGCCTTTTTTCAGGGTCGCAGCTGCCCCAGGCGGCCAGGCAGGTGTGCTGAGGTCGGGGGGTGGGCTCCAGGCCTCCAGGCGCCCACCCCGATGGCCAGCCAGCCTTCTCCTCCCTGCCCGGCGGGCCTCCTGCCCCTTTGCTTCTGGCTCCGGGGAGGCCTCGTGGGAGAGCCAGGGCGCACGGGGCAGCTGAGTCCCTACGGCTGCTGCGCCCAAAGCTTGCGGGGTGAGAACCAGACCCTCCAGCCGCTCTCGGGCCAGGCCTGCTCCCGCCTCGCCTCGTGCCGCTGCCCACCCAGGCTCCCGGCCCAGCAGGCCTCGCCGCCACTGTCACCCCCTCATTCCTGGCAGAAACAGTGTCGTAAATAAGTGACAGCTCCCAGCTGTTGGGAGTTTCGGGCTCCCAGAGAGTGGCAGCTGCTTCCCGTCCCCCTGTAATCACCCGGCTTCGACCGACCATTTCCGACACATAAAAATCATCGCACATAATTTGTTTTTTTTGCATAATTGGGCTCAGAGCAATTATGACTTCAGTGGTGGTGGCGGCACAGCTTCAAGGACCCTTTCTGGGCCAAGCCAGGCTGTGTGGCCTACGCTACACTCCCCAGCCAATGCACAGCCCGCAGGCCAGGCTGAGGCTGCTGCTGCCACCTCAGCCTCAGTTTCCCCCTACCACACGTGGGAGATGACGGCAGTGCCCACTGTTGCCACTTGGAGGCTCAGGTCTGGCCTCCAGCCCCTGTGCCTGCTTCCAGCTGCCAAGAAGCCCCAGCCCTGCAAGGCGAGGCAGGGGCGTGAGGGTGAGAAACCTGGGCTCCAAACCCCGCCGGACTTTGGGAAGCCTGCCTACTGCCTGAAGCCCCCACCCAGGGCTGGGAGGGGGCCCAACTCACACTGGCTGCACCTTCCACGGAGCTGACACTCCACTCTGGCTCAGCTAGCACTCCTCACCCCTGCTCGGCCACTGCCCTCCAGGAAGGCCGCACCTGCAGGGAGCTTCCTTTCCCGGGAGCGACCCCACTCTGCTGAGGGAGCCAGGGTGCCCCTCCCAGCTCAAGGGTGTTCATGGTGTTCACTGCACCTCATCCCACGTGTCAGGGGACAGGGCCACAGCCAGGCCATTCTGCAAAGACAAAGCCATCTCCGTCCCGGCGTCTACCGCGAGCGAGGCCTCGAGGCCGGGGGCTGGGTGATGCGTGTCTGGCTCAGCGCTAATCCCATCGACATTTGTGCAGCTTACTGGAGTTTACAAAGTGCTTCCACTCACGCTCCCCTGAGGCTCGGAGCTGCCCCGGGTGAGGGTGTGGGGAGCCCCCCTCCACCCCACATGTGGCTGCTTCTGTGAGGCCCAGGATGGAGTTCTCTGAAAATGACGCTCAGAGAAGCCTGCGCCCATGGAGAGACAATTCTCCGTCACACACAAAGCAGGGGCCTCTGAGGGATGTCAGGGAATGGGGAAACCAGGCAAGGACCCCAGTTTAGGTGAAAAGGCCAAATCCCATCCCCCTGTTATCACCCAGGGTGACCCAGGGGTGGGCTTGGCGTCTGTGAGTGCGCCATGGGTGGGAGGGGTCAGAGGGCAAGGGTGAGGTGCAGCAAGCCCCAGGGCAGGAACCCCCCTGCCCCGCCTCTGAGGGAGCTCCGGGCTCGTTGCAGGGCCTGGGTAACATTCCCTGTCTCAAGGAAGAACAAGCCATTGTCTTGGGGCCCTGGGCTGGGCGACAAGCCACAGGCCCCAGTGTGGGTAGCCCCTCCCTCTTGTCCCAATGCCTGAGGATGGGGGGTCCGAGCCCCAGGGCGTGCTCACCCACCTTCAGTACAGCCCAGATTTGGGGACCCAGGCCAGGGAAGCCGCCCTCCCAGGCACCCTGCCCCTCCTCCTGGAGAGTGGGACATCTCCACTGAGTGCTTCTACAGCCTGGAAGCTGGCCCCATTTCCAAGACCCTGGACCAGCTGCTCCAGCTGGCCCTGCCGCCTCTGGTACCCTGTGCCACAGCCAGCAGGTGCCCCAGTCTTGGACTGTCTCCCGCTGGGTTTCTCCCAGGGAGGCTGGCATGGCATCGCCACGGCTCCTCCCGTGCCCCTGCGTGCAGCCCTGGGGAGCCCCGGCCCACTGACTGCCTGATTATTGTACTAACAATGAGGCCCTCGCCTGCCTTTGCCGTGCATTTTAAGATTGCAAATTAGCAGGGATCAGGGTCTCAGCGGAGGAGCCCAGCACCCCCTCCCACCAGCCTCGTCATCCCCTCCTGGGTGAAGCAGGGGTGGCTCTACCCGAGGGGGCTGAGGAGAGTGAGGCCGGGCCTCCACCAAGGCTCCCCCGAGCTTTCCCTGGGGTGTCCCCTGTTCCTCCTCTCCTCCAGGGGCGCACACCTGGCTGAGTGCTCGGCTACCCCCATACCTCCCAGCCTCCCACACATCTGAGCTCACCCGCATCTCCGCAGCCTCGTTCATTCAACACTTGCAGCCTGAGCCCCAGGGTGTCAGGGGTGCCAGTGGGGAGGGCCCAGAATGAGTGGGTGGGCGGGCAAGGGGGATCCTCATGCTCACTGGCAGACGGGGGGCTCTCTCACAAGAGCAGGCAGGCAGCCTGGCCAGGTGTATGGCCTACAGTAGACCCCTGGGGGGGTGTGGGAAGGGAGGGTGCTCAGGGAAGTCCCCTGCCACCCCTGTGCGACCTGCCAACATTGTTCTGTCACTGCCTGGAGTATGAATCTGGGCACTGGGAGAAGGGTCCCTGCCTCACAGGGTTGCCTTAGGACTCCAGCCAGCGCAGAGGCGCCAAGGACAGCTGGGATTGTGTTCAGGTCCTCCTTCCTGCAAACCCCAAGTCCCTGCTTGCTGGGCAGGGAGCATGGGGGCAGGGGTGGCCTGAGCGTGGGTAGGCACCCTACCCAGTCCTCTCAGCAGCCCCAGATATGCTGCTGAGGGGTCCTGTGGGGCCAGAACTGCCAGGATGGGTGAGAAGAGAAAGGCAGGGGCCACGGCACAGCAAAGGCCCCGTGGTGGGATCGGGGCGCCATGCCCATGCCTCTTCCTACCCGGCTCTGCCACCAAGGATCTAAGTACACAGAGCTTCCAAGGAGGCTGCAACCTCCGCTCAGCTGAGCTGGGGGAACCCAGAGCCATGGGGGCCAGAGGTCTCCCCTTTGTGACCAGCCCAGGCCAGCCAGTCATTGCTGTGGGGACTCTGCAGCTTCCCAGCCCCTGGAAGCGGGAAGGGACCAACCAAGGCGGACCCAGCCCTAACTGTGCAGCAGAGGCCTCAGGACGGCCCTGGGACCGGCGCTGGGTCACAGAGGAAGAGACCAGGCCCTCGGGGGAAGCCACCGGTCACGGCATGAGGCTGGCGACAGGGCAGCGAGCAGGCCCTCACCCGGCTGACGGCGAGGCCAGGGCTCTGCCCCCAGCGTCACGCTGCTCGGGTGGCAGGGCAGCCTCCACGGAGGGTTGCTTGACCCTCGTAGCGCCAAAGCCTCGAGCTGCTCACCCCAACCTGCCAGCACGGAAGGGACTGCCGCTCCCTGGGCCTGAGTGCGGAGGCCCAATGGGCTGGCATCCCCGCAGCCCCCTGGGCAGGGCCGTGGGGCTCTCTGAGTCTCGAGACCGGTCAGATCCCTCTGGCTCTGCAGCCCTCCCTCCGCCTCCCCGCTTTCCCCAGCCCTGCCAGATGCTCCTCTCCACCCAATCGATGCTAACCCAATGCTCTCCGCTGCTCAGATAACAGCCTCAGGCCAGGCCGGCTGCACTCGGGGGCTGCTGGCGCCTTGGGCTCCTTGGCCCTGTCCCTCCACGCTGCACCCAAGCACACGCCACTTCCTGGTCAGCCCATCCTCCCCCTCCCCAGCACCGCCTGGAGCCTGGCTCAGCCCCCGGGACATGGAAGCCAGCCAGGCCACAGCTGGATTTCTCTCACCAGCCCCTACTGCTGGTCGTGGGATGTGGGGTGTGCAGGATGGGCACAGGCTGCTCGTCCGTGGCATAGGGCATTGGAAAGAGTACAAACTCTGGAGCCAGACAGAACTGAGTTTGAATCCTAGCTCCCCATGTTTTTTTTTTTTGAGACACGGCCTTGCTCTGTCCCCCATGCAGGAGTACAGTGGCACAATCATAGCTCACTGCAGCCTCAACCTCCTGGGCTCAGGAGATCCTCCCACCTCAGCCTCCCGGGTGGCTTGTAATATAGGCCCACACCACCATGTCCAGTAATTTTTTAATTTTTTGTAGAGATGGGATCTCACTGTGTTTCCCAGGCTGGTCTTCAACACCTGGGCTCGGCCTCCCAAAGTGCTGGGATCACAGGCGTGAGCCGCCTCACCCAGCCCCAGGGCCCCAACTTAACCAGCGTGTCCCCATGTTTCTATGAGCCTCATCTTCCTCACCTGCAAAATGGGGCAGTCATTTAAAGCTCCAGCATGGCCCTCCCGCCTGCGGACGCCGCACCCCCCTGCCTCCCCCACGTCTCCATCTGTCACACGAAAGCCTCCCAGGCTGAGCATGCTCGTCCCCCACAAGCCTCCTCCACTCACATATTCTGCGCTTCAGTCACAGGCAGTGCCTTCGTTCCGGCTTCTCCAGCCAAACACCTCAGAATCATGGCTCATCCCCACTCTCTCTCACCCCACACCCAGCCCCTCAGAAATCCTGTCCGTTCAACTTCAAAATTGGGTTCAGCTTCAAATTCTATTTATGTATTTATTCATATTATATATATATAATAATTGTTTTTTTCTTGACGTCCAGGCTGGAGTGCAATGGAGTGATCTTGGCTCACCGCAACCTCCGCCTCCCAGGTTCAAGCAATTCTCCTGCCTCAGCCTCCCAAGTAGCTGGGATTACAGTGGTGCGCCACCACGCCCGGCTAATGTTTTGCATTTTTAGTAGAAACGGGGTTTCGCCATGTTAGCCAGGCTGGTCTCGAACTCCTGACCTCAGGTGATCCGCCCGCCTTGGCCTCCCAAAGTGCTGGGATAACAGGTGTGAGCCACTGCGCCCGACCTTATTTTACATTTTTTGAGATGGAGTCTCGCTCTGTTGCCCAGGCTGGAGTGGAGTGACGCGATCCCAGCTCACTGCAACCTCTGCCTCCTGGGTTCAAGTGATTCTCCTGACTCAGCCTCCTGAGTAGCTGAGATTACAGGCGCCCACCATCATACCCGGCTAATTTTTGTATTTTTAGTAGAAACGGGGTTTCACCACGTTGACCAGGCTGGTCTCAAACTCCTGACCTCAGGTGATCTGCCTGCCTCTGCCTCCCAAAGTGCTGGGATTACAGGGGTGAGCCACCCGCCCGGCCAACTTCAAAATGTATTTAGCATTTATCCACTTCTCACAGCCACCACCCCAGTCTGGGCAACCATCGCCTCTGACCCAGACTGTGGCAATAGCCTCTAAGTGGTTTCTCTGCCCCACCCTTGCCCCGTCTGACAGTCACCAGGGAGATCCAGCAAAGTCTAAGTTAGAATATGATGCGCCTCTGCTCACACCCTCCACGGCTCCCATCTCGCTCAGTAAGGTCCCTCCAAGTCTGTCCTGTGGCCCAGAGGCCCCGCTGGACCTGAGCTGCCATCCCTTCCTTCCCTCCCCAGCCGCAGTGGCCTCCCTGGTGCCCATCATTCATGCCAGGCAGCTCCACCTCTAGCCTTTTGCTTGTGCTGCTCCCTCTGCCTGGAGCGATTCCCAGGGTGTCTGGGGGGCTCCTGCCCTCACCTCACCATTCACGGCTCCGTTCCTACCTCTTCCTGAGGTGTCCCACGTCCCCTGAGGCCCTAACCGAGCAGCAGCCTGTTTGTGTGTGTTTTTTCTTTTTTTGAAAAGGAGTCTCTATCACCCAGGCTGGAGTGCAGTGGTGTGATCTCGGCTCACTGCAACCTCTACCACCCGGGTTCAAGCAATTCTCCTGCCTCAGGCTCCCAAGTAGCTGGGACTACAGGCACGTGCCACCATGCCTGGCTAATTTATGTATTGTTAGTAAAGATGGGGTTTCACTATGTTGGCCAGGTTGATCTTGAACTCCTGACCTCGTGATCTACTCACCTCAGCCTCCCAAAATGTTGGGATTACAGATGTGACCCACCACACGCCCAGGCAGGCTGTTTTAAATGTATCCTTCCCTGATTCCCCCCTTTTTTTTTTTTTTTTTGAGATGCAATCTCGCTCTGTGACCCAGGCTGGAGTGCAATGGCAGGATCTCAGCTCACTGCAACCTCCACCTTCTGGGTTCAAGCGATTCTCCTGCCTCAGCTTCCCAAGTAGCTGGGACTACAGGCACGCACCACCACACCGGTCTGATTTTTGTATTTTTAGTAGAGATGGGGTTTCACCATGTTGGCCAGGCTGGTCTGGAACTTCTGACTTCGGGTGATCCATCTGCCTCAGCCTCCCAAAGTGCTGAGATGACAGGCGTGAGCCGCTCGCTCGGCCACTTTTTAAATTTTTGTAATAGAGGTGGGGTCTCACTATGTTAACCAGACTTGTTTCCAATTCCTGGCCTCAAGCAATCCTCCCACCTGGGCCTCCCAAAGTGCTGGGATCGCAGGTGTGAGCCACAGTGCCCAGCTACCCTGTTCCACTTTACTCCAAAGCATTCTCCCTCTTCTAATATGCTACATGATTTGCTAATTTTTCTTACTGACATTCTACCTCTTTGAACTGAGTGTTGACTCTGGGAGGGCGGTGGCTTCGGCTGGTGTGTTCTCTCCTGTACCCTCAGGGCCTAGAACACTGGCACCCTGAAGGTGCTGTCACATGGCTGATGAGGCAAGAACCTTTCTCCATCAGCAGGGGACTGAGAGATGCTGCTCAGACAGCCGGAGGCCCAGGCCCTGGCTCCTAGTAGGTGCTCAATAAACAGAGGGGTTCTTACCATAACCAAGGGGCCTCTGAGCCTCCAGGGCGAGAGCAGAGACTAGGCCCCGGCTCTATGCTGAGGCTCCCTGGTCAGTCGCAGAGGTGACCGCATGGTGAGGAGAGCAGGAACCCAGCACCAGGCCCGCCAGACGCCCACGGCAGGGTGACCAGGGCAGGCTTGCCTGGGACGGGGGGGGTTCCCATGACGTGGGACTTTCAGAGCTAAAACCACGACAGTCCCAAACCAACCAACCAACCAGCCGGGATAGGTTAGTCGCCCAGGCCATCAGGTCAGCCACATCCAGGCCTGTGCCTCCCTCAACAAAATCCTCTGAAAGCAGGAAGCGGAGGGAACACAGGCAGGCCCCAGGCGTGTGTTCTCAGACACCATGTTTCAGCTCAGTGCCTGCAGCCAGGAGGCCGGCATGGCCTGGACGGAGCCTGTGCGTGGCGTGTGTACCTGTGTGCCGTGTGCGTGTGTCTGTGTGTGCATCGGGTCTGTGTGCAGCTCTGTGTGAATGTGTGTCTGTGTGTGCACGTGTGTCTGTGCATGCATGCTTGTGTGTTTGTGTACGTGTGTGGGCCTGTGTTTGTGTGTGTGCATGGCTGTGTGCATGTGTGTGAATACACAGGCGTTCACATACAAACACGTCTGTGTTTATAACATGAGACAGTCAGTGGGGTGGCAGCCCGGTCCCCTTCCACCTGCTGTGTGCCTCACTCGCCCTCCTGAAAGGGGGCAGGGCCCTCTTTGGAGCAGAGACGCCCATCCCGGGCTGGGAGCTGTGCCGTCTTATCTTGGCACTCACTCTGGCTTCGCCTCCTCCTGCCACGCTGAATTATGTACCCACTCCAGGTCCCTCCTGCACACCAGGCTCTCTCTCAGCTGGGAAGTGGGCGGCCCCTTATTGGAATAACCTTTCAGCTTTCACCTGCCTCGCTAGCCCCTGGAGCAGGCCTGGCTGGGAATGCCGCGATAATTAGGCCGCCACGTTCTCGGGGGGCCTTGTCGGAGCAACCCCCACTCCCCGACCCTCTGCCCACCGGGTCTCCCGTCTCCTTGCTCTGAAGGTCTCGCATGGAGTGAGGGCTGGCAGCTGGCACCCTGGCTGGCCGGGACCCGAGTACTGGCCAGCCTGGAGAGCGGCCTTGTGGCGGCACATTTCAGTGGGTTGACCTAGGCTGGGCACTCAGGCCTGAGGTCTGGGAACTGGGGGTCACAGCGGCTGGCTTCTTGGGTGCACTCAGTGGGACTCGTGTGTCTGAACTGCTCAGCCAGCGCTGGTTGTATGGGTGGCCCTCCCTAAGCAGTGATGATTGCATGACTGCTATTGTTACCAGAGGGAGCGGCGCCCCCACACCAGCTCAGGGCTCTCCCGGTCCCCAGCGGACCCTGGACCCCGGACCCCGGCTTTCCCTCCGCCCACCCTGATGCACCCAACGCACTGCAGAGGGACCCGACATGTCAGATGCTGAGAAGAGGCTTTTAGCCCAGGGCTGAGGGTCTCTGCCAGGCTGCGGCTGCAGGTGGGGACAGCACCCTGACCTCTCTACTCGGCCCGCTCCCCATCCACCCAGCCCACCGTGGCCCGGCAGCGCTCCGCGGGCAGCCCAGGGCCCGTGGCCTCTACCTCCCCGTCCTGTGGCCCTTGCTTTCCAGGACTCACAAAATGTGTCCTGTTATGCAAATTTACTCCCTGGTCCCAGAACCTGAGCTGTGGCAGCGCAGACTCCAGGGCTGAAGGTCGAGGGCTTCTGAGAACCCGCCCTTCCAGGGAGTTTTGGGGAAGGCTCTGGGGCCAGGACTTGGCACCCTGTGGAGCCAACTGCCCCTCCCCGAAAGCGACAGCAAACTGTGGACCACCCACCACCAGACACAATCCCAAGTGATATTGTAGGTGTGTTTAGTGGGGCGGGGCTACCTCTGTGGGGGCGGGCCTGGCTGGGAATGCCATGCTAATCAGGCTGTCACATTCTCAGGGGCCTTGTCAGAGCACCCCCCAGCTCGCCTACCCAGCCTGGCCAACATGCTGGAGCCCTGTCTCTACTGAAAATACAAAACTGGCTGGGCGCGGTGGCTCACGCCTGTAATCCCAGCACTTTGGGAGGCCGAGGCGGGTGGATCACGAGGTCAAAGAGATCGAGACCATCCTGGTCAACATGGTGAAACCCCATCTCTACTAAAAATACAAAAATTAGCTGGGCATGGTGGCACGTGCCTGTAGTCCCAGCTACTCGGGAGGCTGAGGCAGGAGAATTGCTTGAACCCAGGAGGCGGAGGTTGCGGGGAGCCGAGATCGCGCCATTGCACTCCAGCCTGGGTAACAAGAGCGAAACTCC